>ML780633.1:432723-515252 GCA_009831015.1 Picea engelmannii
GTACCTTATTTCATCTATAAGTTGTACAACTGCCTCTTCAAGAAGATTTTGTTCTTCAAGGACTTTGTCATATAAAGACTTTCCATCTTACTCCATAAGCATGTTGTTGTTTCCTCTCCTACGATGTTAAACAAAATTTCATCTACCAAACACAAATGAATGATACTGAGAGTTCTTGAATCCAGATCATCCCAGTCCTCGTCCGACATACCCGCTGGTCTCTTTGACTTGCCCACCAATGTCTTTTGCAATCCTTATTGCACGAGCAGATCCTACAACTTGAGCTTCCATAACTAAAAGTTATTTTTTCCATTGAATTTCTCCACCTCAAACTTTGAACTCTGCACTTTTTCCATTAACACAAAACCGCCCCAAAAACTACAACTTATAACACTAAGCTCTTTCTTATGAAAAAATTAAACACTAAAACATTAGTTAAAATGTAAAAAAAAAAATTGTAATATTCAAAACCTTTTCCCAAAACAAAGAAGCCCCCTCTTAAACAAAGATATCCACCCATTTAACTTTTAAAAGTCAAACCTCCACAAAATATATAGTTAAAATGTAAAAAAAATAAATGTAATATTCAAAACCTTTTCCCAAAACAAAGAAGGTACCCCTCTTAAACAAAGATATCCACCCATTTAACTTTTTAAAGTCAAACCTCCATAAAAATATATTTTGTGCATTCCACCCATTTATATTTAAATGGGATCCTCTTATAATACGCTATATGTCCACACAATTATATTATAAAAGCGATCCTCCTTGAATGTAACCAAATAATCCACTTTCACACCTTAATGATTCGCGAACATTATAAAAGCGATCCTCGTACTCAATGAATTACCGAGTTCAGTGCATATACCGTTGACTGCATATACCTCGTGCTATGCATACACCAAGGTCAACGCTCCTCCCAAAAAGTGCAGGGAGCGGTGATGTGAGAACAAGTACAAATCAACGCCCATCCAACACAGCGTAGAGCGCGTTGGAGCAAAGAACAACGCCCCCCTGCAATGCATTCGTATTGGCACCCGAATTTAGCCCATCCAATACTCAGATTGAATCTCCATACTTCAATTCTGTAGGAACTCTCCCTCACACCCCATATCTCACCTGCTCTCGTTTCATCTGCTCTGATACTACTTGTTGGGTAGTGGAAGTATATCTCACTTGCTCTCGTTTCATCTGTTCTGATATTACTTGTTGATATTACTTGTTGGGTAGGGGAAGTGATAAGCAAAAAAATCTAAAACAATTACATAATGATTTAGGTGAAAAAAATTATGGGGTAATAATAATCAGTATTTTTATTATTTAAGGGAGAATTACAGTAGCCAAACATACTAAGCTACACTACATTGCTATATTACACCTCTAAAATATGCTAGATATATAGAATCTGTTACACGATTAATCTAACTAATTACACCCTGATCCACCAATTACACAAATTGATCAATCACTCTAGTGTGATGCATGCACATTCCATTTTTAGCTACTGCACTTTCAACAATTTATTCCTTTTCATTTTCTAAGCTTCCACTGTAATTTTTTAAAACCAAATTGTTTTTGGAGTTTCCACACTAATTTTTGAAATCAAAAGAATGAAGCTAATTTTTGAAATCTAAAGAATGAAAGTATTTTTAGTTTAAATTGTTTACTTTTGTTTTTTTCTATTTTTTTATTATTATTGTTAAATATAATTAAAAATATTTTTAATTAGTAAACTATTACCGTATCTAAATCTTGCTTCTAAATACAAGCGACCAAATTAGTTTGGCAAGCAGTTCAAAGTTTTTTCAAATATCTTCCAATGAAATACTACTATTAAGCATTGGAAAATATTTTGTTTCTACTACGTTAAACCGAACAACTCATTGCAAACAATCAAATGATTAAAAGGCTTCAGCCAACTTAAATCAAATGCTTTTAAAAGAGAAAAAAATCTAATGAGTTTTTAAGGTATGATAGAAAAAACCATTTCTCCCTTAAAAGGAGAGTTGTAAGGACTCCACTTGAGGTGACATTGGTAATGGTACAATGGATGACACATTAGAAAAACATGATTAAGGGTATACAATGTTTCTATACAATTTTGGTAGTCTTGGTGATAGAATCATGAGTGGTAACTATGAGATGAGTAAGATGTTGAAGTAGCATGTAGGTTAGGAGGACCAAGGATGTCTTGTTGAGTAGGGAAGACAAAAAATGAGGTGCTACATAGACGAAGGACATCATGACTTGACAATTTTATGGATTGTGTGTGTTGTCCATGGAAAAACGACATTGTTGATAAATGCATTAATTTAGGGAATGTGGAAAAAAGTATTGACACGATCTTTATGGAATATCATGTGTTGACCCAAATAAATAATAACATGGTCTCATGTAATGCAGTCAGTTGTTCTATGTTATAATTTAAACCTCAACTTATCATAAATCATGTTCTAGACATCTCATAGATTAAGGAATCCATGTTATGTGGTTTCCTTACGATTCATATCATCCATCAATGTGATATTGGAAAAGTCTCCATTAACTCATAACTATTCAAAAGTCATTCTTTTATACTTAATGAAATATGAAAAACCTATAAAATGCAAAATGAACTATACAATTTCGATACAACAACACATAACAATGTGTTACACACATACATATGTATTATAATTAAACAACACAATTAAAACACAATATTAATATTAATAGCATAAAAGTAACAATAAATAAACAAGGGTTGCATGGCAGCTTAGTCCCTGTCAAGTAGATTTCCAAATGAAGATGATAGTTGACACCCTATAATTATTGATGATGATGATTAGTGTGAAACATGAACAATATGTTAACTAGGGGCTAGTTTCATAGTCTTAAAAGAAATCAATTTGTAAAGATTTTAAATGAAAAAAATTAACACCGATAATTGTACAGTAGATTAGAATTCAAAGAATTCTACCTAGACTCACAAGGAATTGAGGAAGACGTGGTACTCCATGAAACTTACTTTAATGTGGATGTTGTATAGTTTTGGGATTAACCTAACTTTCCTTCCAATTAAGTTAAGTTAGCCAAATGCAAATTGCATTTTAAAAATATTCAATTTTTCTTTTTAAAAATAAACATTTCAAATTTAATAATATATATTTTTATATAATATTTATTTTATTACATAATAAATATAATCTAAATAATATATTAGATAATAAATATAATATAAATATAATAATAAATAATATATTAGATAATAAATATAATAATGCATAATAATAAATACATAGTACAACTTTTTATATTTAGATGTGGTGATTGGTGAAATTCATTGATTATGTAATTAATTCTACATATTGAAAGACATGAAGGGAGCAATAACACTTCAATTCTATCAACCAATTAGAAATGAGAAACAAAAATATTTTTATAATATCCAAAAATATATATTTGTTTTCCTATATCAAAACATTACATTGCATACACAAATTTATGGTAAACAACAAATTAATATCACATCAAAAGCAAACTCATTATTATAGTCCTATGACATGGACTAATAAGATAATTAAACATATAAAATAATTTAGATCAATACCTCTTGTACCTACAATGATTAATTGAGTTCTATAAGCAAAAACCTAGCAATCTTCATTAATCAAAATTGTAAACAAGTTTTTTTAAATCCAAATGTTAAAGAGATTCCACTAACATAAAGTTGTCTTATTGACATGAATTTATCTTATTTAAATTATTTATTTTTTAATTTAATTTATTAATAATAAAAATACATAAATATATCTAAAAATTGAAATGGAAATATTTAAATATTTTGACACTCTTATCATATGCGAAGACATTATTTGTTCGAAGGTATGATTTTCACATTGAAAGTGACTAATTTATTTAAATATTTTGACATTCGTGTTGTTTATGAAGGCATGAAACATTCCGAGTGACTAATTTATTTAAATATTCCTATGCGCCATTTTGATACTCTTCTCTTAATCATGTCATTTAAATATTTCGACATTCTTGTTATTTACAAAGGCATGAAACATTTTGAGTGATTAATTTATTTAAATATTTCTATGCACCATTTTGACATTCTTCTCTTAATAAAGTCATTTAAACATTTTGACACTTATTTTTTTTAATGAAAGCGTGATCTTAACATTCCGAGTAACTAATTTATGTAAATATGTGTATGCACTATTTTGACACTCTTTCCTTCATCAAGTCATTTTAATAAAAAAAATTGCATCCTCAATTACTTAGTCAAACAATCAATTCTTATTATTTAAACATTTTCCTTCGCCGTTTTCATATTTCTCCTTGACATCATCACTTACTTCATCAAACAATGATGGTTTAATAGTCTTTATTTTATAATTATTAAAAACATTTTAAATAAACAATGATTATTTAATAATATTTATTTTATAGTTATGAAAAATGATAAAATTTCAATTTTAATTATTTAATAATCTTTGTTCATTCATGAAAATAATAAGTGTTAAGTTTTAATTTACATATAAGTTGATTATTTAATAATATTGAAAATAATAAGTATTGAGTTTTAATTTACATATAAGTTTTGGTGGTGGTGGTGGTGGTGGTGGTGTAAGACCGAATTGGTCTATCAGACCTTTAACAATTCTTTATAATTTTGTTTTTGTGCTTGAAAAACATTAAGAGAAGCTTTCCAAGATCACCATAGTTTTGCCGAGTTAAAAGGTTAGGGAGGCTGGTAGTGTGACAAATATTTTTAAATTGAGATCTAATCTGGGTATAGGCTCGACAATATAAGAGAAAGTGTTTTTCATCTTCAACCTTCTTAGTGTCACAAATGTGACACACTCTTTCGTTCAAGGGCATTTTAATTTACAGACAAGCTTGATTATTTAATAAGGTTTATCGTTAAAATTATATGAATAAGCATAATGAAGGAAAATAAAGATGAGATATATTAGCTATATTTTTTTTATATAATTAAGTAGAAAATGTTATCGTTGATTAGGTTGAATCATTGATATTAAAGTATCATTACTATAGTCGATGTATAAATCTAGAAAATTTAAGAAAATGATTTCAATTAAAGTTATAAACATTTTAATTGTTGTAATCCAAATATTTTAAAATTTGATTTTTACATTATTTAAAATAATAGAAAGGGAAATGGTCCTTTTTTTGTTTAAAATCTAGAGAGAAACATTTTGGATTGATTAAATTGTATTTATCAATTGTTAACATTGCCAAATTAGGTTGTACTTGTGACATCCCCGTTATAATCCCCAGTTTAATTAATGCTTATGTGGATATAATATGTTGGTACAGCCAAGCGATGTAATATGTGAATTGATGACGACGATGATGATTAACGTCCACTAAGACCGAATTGAATGTGAATTGTATCCCTATGTTTTGATAATAAAATGTGATGCCAGCTGCTAAGAGGATATGGAGAAGAGATGGGGAATGAATTAATCCACAAGAGGGGGAAGTGTCTAGGATAATGGCCAAGAGGGGTCCAAGGGGGAAATACCCATGTATATTAGTTCAACCCATTTTTCTAAAATTGTCATTTTGTATATGAACCTTCCATTTTCTTATTGAGTGTTCCCAAATCCAATCATTGAATACATGTAAGAGGGTGGGTGTGAGTGGTCACGTCCCAGAGTTATTGGGCACATGGGGGTTGAGTATAATCAACTTGGGGAAGAGTGTGAGTCAATAAAGGAAATCAAAAGGGAGGAAATTCGTATGGGCTGGAACAACAGTTCTTAGACAAGAATTTTTTGGTGCATGAGGGAAATGAGAGAGAAAGAAAGAGAGCTTGAAGCTGGTGCAAGCATGGAGGGTGAATTCTAGAGTAATTTGGAACATATTTGGAGCATTTTAGAGCTGAACATTGAAGATCCAAGTTTTCAGGCTTGAAGAGTGAACTCCTGAGTGAATTGCACTGTAACAACATGTGTTTGTTGTTGGTTTGTTGGTAGTTTTCCTAGCAACAAGTTCCCTTGAGTTCCCAACTGAGATATCCTTAGCTACTTGTGCCAGAGAGACCCTGATAAATGAATGGAACATTCCTTGGGTTAATCCTGATAAATGGATGGCACATTCCTTGGGTTAATCCTGATAAATGGATGGCAAATCCCTTGGGTTATCCATGATAAAATAATGGTGCATTCCTTAGGTTGGGCAGGTCAGGAGGAAGAGAGATGGCAGAAAAATCGGGATAGATGTAGGAGAATATCAGTTGGGTTATGATTTTTATGAGTTGCGAGTGGACAGTGAGAGACCACCCTCTTTTGTGGATTACTAGCCTCATCTCGAGGGTAACTGGCTGTTGAGAATTGGAACAATCAGTCCATGTTTGGGTAGAATGTTCATCCCAAGAAGTTGGTTGCACAAAATATTCGAAAGATAAGTGTTATATCTTGTTGTTGTGTTATTTACATGTGTTATTATTGTGCATGAATTATCTATATTTGAGAATGATTTATATGTTGTTGTGTGAATGATTAAGCTGCATTCATGTTAATTTGGTGTTCTTTAGATGCATCTATTTTATGGTTATAGACAATAGCTAAACCTGTTTTAAATTTGTGGATGTAAGATACAAGAAATCGACTAACAGTAAAAGAATTACTTTAGTTAAATTATTTTTGTTTTTATATGTATTCCACACTGTAATGTCCCTCGGTCGGGCTAGGGGAACGTTACAAAGTGGTATCAGAGCCTAGTTTTCAATATTGAGCCTGGATTGGCGGAGTTAGCAGAATACTGAAGTGAAAATTTGTAGAGAATTAATTTTTGGAGTATGTCTGCAACTTGTTTTATTAAATTACTGCATTAAAATTGAGAGAAATTTCATGGGTAATGTGAAGAATCGAGCCTAAAAATTAAATATAAGAAAATTTAATCTCTAATTGAAAATATTTGGGCCTGTAGATGGCTGAAAATTGAAGTTACAGAGTGGCCATGGCGCCCATGAAAATATTGAGGTGAAATTGGGCAAAGGCCCCAATTTTCGTAGAGTAAGTCAAGATGAATTCAATGCACAAGAGGAGAATTTGAAGAGGGGGGAAGGTCAAATTTGTATGTAAAGACCCAATTTGGCATTATTGAGCCTAATTACTATCTCTAATGGCGGCCACAAAAATAATTTTGAAATTGAGCCTCTTTGGAAAATTTCGAAAATAAGCAAAATCATAAAAATTTGGGTATTTTTTCGTACGATGATGTCGACATGACGCGGAGGCCACGTGTCAGATGATATGGTAGAATAAATAAGTGTAATGCCACAGTGGCATGTACATGTTGTATTGGATGACAATTGGCAGGTGATGTGGATCCATGTGGCAAGCCAACCATTAGTCCCACGAAACCGCGATAAAAAAGTGGAAAGTCGATTAAGTCCCAAGATGTCATGGAGGTGGTGAACACGAAGGATAATCAAGGTTATGTGAATAAGTGAGGTAGCTTGCATACCTGGGGACCCACGAAAAATTCATGAAAATCGGATAACTACCAAGAGTGGATTGGTCGGACGAGGTCATAGATATAAGAGTCGAGAAAGTGTTGTAGACCCACTACCCACAGTGAGATTTGAGAAAATTACTAAGTATGGAGAATCAATCGGGTGGCCATGAGGTCACCATGTGTCACAGATCAAACAACCAAAGAGTGAGGGATATGACGACTCATGATGTATCATAGACCTGCAGTTAAAATAATGGAAAAGAATCTAAGTATAAGTGCAAAGTGAGTGTCGCGAAACTAGAGGGTACAAATTGGAGAACGTGAAAGCCCAAAATGAAGAAGAGATATGAATTAAATCCACGGTGAATCCATTAAGATAGATCAATGGCAAAGATCTACTCAAGAAATGATCGGACGGTTGTTGAGCGTTGCTACTATGTTGAACATGCTAATGGATATTCCTTCATTTTTTTACCACCGTAACTTTCATCTCGGAGCTCAGATTGGAGAAATCGAATAGTTGTTGGAAAGGTATTGAGGAGTAGAAGAGATCTGTCAACCCAAAATTTTGGTTTGGGCATTATATTTTCTTCAAAAGTGATAAAAGTGAATTATGTAGCAGCAAAAGAGTGGAAATTACAACTTGTAATTGTTATAACTTTTCACTCAAAACTCAGATTGAGGCATGAGTACAGCCGTTAGAAAGTTGTTTCGAAAATGAACGCACTTAAGGAATCCTAATTGGGAGTAGTGCATTAATATTATTCATGATTTAAAATGAATAATGACCTATAATCTAATTGATAAATATTTTTCAATATGCTTAATTCTAACAACAAATTATTGCATGCACATTCTTGTAGAATTAGAGAAACAAAAAAGCAGACTTTAGTCCCTACATGAGAAATAGATACATGGAGGATGCTCAAGGGTTTTATATCCATTAATAAGAAATTAGAGGTATACATACCAACATGGTAAATGTTGAGACTAAGTCTAATGGTAGAAGAAATGGGCAGTAGCCTTTAACCATGAATGATTTTAGGGGCTAAATTTCGCTCATGGGCTAATTTTCCATGGTTTTTCCAAAAAAAAGATTCGCTATTCTAAAAATGATTCACCCAAATTCTATGGGATAAAATTATTTCAATTTAAAAATTGCCAAAATTTTATACAAACTGTATACAATCCTTATAAATTTGAACATTTTTACAAAAATATCCCCAAAATTTTTATAGTTGGCATATGAAAGATTAGTAAGATTCGCCAAGGTTTCTACATTTTAAAATAAATTCCCATCATTAAAATAATCCATGCTTGTAACTATGAGAAGCCTACAAAAAGAAGTGCAGAGCTATAGGGACGATAATAAGAGGATCATGAAGGCTCAAGAAGAGATACTTCAAAGCCTAAATATGATACAGAATCAAGTTAACGGGGACTATGGCACCAAGAAAGAAGCTACTGCAAAACAAGTATCAACATCAAGATTCCATAGAAAAAGAGATGATCATGGGAATGATAGGAAGTCAAGAAGTATGAGTAGATGCCATCATTCTTCAAGGCATTCCACCAAAGAACTCATGCAATTTCAGGTGCAGGGAGCAACCCAAGTGTGTATCTTGTTCAGAGGAAAAGGATAAGACCTGACGAAAACATCTTGCAAGGCAAACTCATGAAGATTAAGCCACCAACTTTCAATGGTGAGCACAAGAAAGGAGAATATGTTGAGTCCTGGTTGTTGGAAATGAAGAAATATTTCTTGCTACATGATTACCCATCCCAGGTAGAAGCTAGAATTTCCACCTATCACTTGCAAGGGAAAACAACCATGTGGTGGGATTAACTTAAGAAAGCCAAGAACCTTGATGATAAAATAATCTCTTGGAGGTAGTTCAAGGGATATTTCCAAGAGAAATATTTTTCCGAGCATTACTATGAAAGAAAGATGAAAGAGTTCTTTGAACTCAAGTTGGGAACCATGACAATGGATGAATATGAGAAGTGATTCTTTGAATAAAGTATATTGACTTCATCAAGGATGAGAAGGTCAAAATCCAAAGGTTTCTGAGTGGGTTTCCCTCTTTCTACAGTGATAAGATTCAATATGATAATCCCAAAACCTTGGAGGAAACCATAAGGAGAGCAAGCCATTTGTATGAGCAGAGCAAAGGAATACCAGTTTTCCAAAAATCTTCGAATGATAAGATGAAGGTTAAAAAGGATCAAAGACATAGGGTTTTAAGCCACCCTTTTTCAAGAATAATTCCCAAGCAAATCAACAAGGTCAAGTCACTCAAAATGAAAAGAAGACTGCAGATTCATTTGGAAAAAGGATAAGGCAGCAGTCGGTGAAATGTTGGGGATGTGAGAGAAATCATCTATATAGAGATTTCCCTCACAAAGGATAAAGAATGAGGACTTTCCACAACATTCAAGAGGTTGAAACAATAGAAGACATGGGCAGAAGCCTGCCAATGATTTATGAAACCTTGGATAACAAGCAAGATAAATATCAATCTCCCATGATTGAAGTGGAAGGTAAGAACAATAATGATCCCATAACAATTTTAATTGATTCTGGAGCTAGCCATAGTTCATAAATGCTAACATTGTTGAAATATTTCACTTGCAAATAAGTAAGCATAATAAATCTTAGTTAGTTGAATTAGCCACGAGGGCTAAGAGGAAAATCAATGAGTTGTTTAAATATTGTTTGATAGACATGAATGGAATCAATAAAAAGGTGGATGTAAACATCATACAATTGGGTTCATATTCTTTTCTAATTGGCATGGATTGGTTGGAAAAACATCATGTTGTCCTAGACTGTTACAACAACACAATAACATGTCTTGTTGAGGAAGGGAAACAAGGAAAGATTGAAGGAATTCCAAGAGTTGTAGTTGTTAGAGAGATTTCAGTTATGCAGTTGAAGAAGAGATTCAGGAAAATATGCCAGATATTTGTAGCCCATATGGAGGAGGTAGCCAAAGACAAAGTGGCAATCATTGAAGACCATCTAGTTTTGAGGGATTTTGAAGATGTTTTTAGAGAAATTCAGGGACTACCACCAAAAAGAGACATTGATTTCTCTATTGATTTGGTTCCAGGAGTTTCCCCAGTGTCTAAGACACCTTACATAATGGGAACACCAGAACTAAAAGTGTTACAAATGCATCTTGAAGAACTTTTGAAGAAGGGGTATATACGCCCAAGTGTGTCACCTTGGGGAGCCCCGGTTCTTTTCGTAAGGAAGAAATATGGAACCTTAAGGATGTGTATTGATTACAAGAAACTTAATAAGGTCACCATAAATAATAAGTATCATTTGCCAAGAATTGATGATTTGTTTTATCAGCTGAAGGGTGAAAGAATATTTTCAAAGATTGACTTGAGATCAAGCTATCATCAAGTAAGGATAAAGGAAGAATACATCAACAAGACAACATTCAGAACAAGATATGGGCATTATGAATTCACGGTAGTGCCATTTGAGCAATCAAATACCCCAACAATTTTTATGTGTTTGATGAATGGAGTGTTCATGGAGTACCTAGACAAGTTTGTGATCGTGTTCCTACATGATATACTCATCTACTATAAATTAGAAGAGGATCATGAGAAAAATTTAAGAATGGTGTTGTGAGATCTAAGAGAGCATAAGTTGTATGCTAAGATAAGTAAGTGCATCTTTTACCAAAAGAAGATTCACTACTTGGGGCATATAATTTCAGCAAAAGGAATAGATGTTGATCCTAAGAAAATAGAGGCCATTAGAGGATGGCCAGTGCCAAAGAATGTGATAGAAGTCATATTATTCATGTGTCTTTCCGGTTATTACCGAAGGTTCATAAAAGGTTTTTCAAAGATTGCAATCCCAATCACTTCTTTGCAAAATAAGTGAGTGAAATTTGAATGGACTTCCAAGTGTGAAGAGAGATTTCAACAACTAAAAGAAATCTTGACAAGTCACCAATATTGAAGATTTCATACCTGGATAAATATTTTCTTGTGTGCACTGATGCATGTAAAAAAGGGCTTGGTGGAGTTCTTAGTCAAGAGGATCATGTGGTATGTTATGAGTCTAGAAAACTAAAAGAGCATGAGAGGAATTATGTCACACGTGATCTATAGTTAGTAGGTATTGTGCATACATTAAAAATGTGGAGGCATTATCTTATGGTTAAGGAATTAGAGAAAAGAACATACCACTGTGGTCTGAAACATTTGTTTGGACAACCAACACTAAATGTTAGAAAAACTAGAGGGCTGAAATTTCTAAGTGAATATGACTTCAAAATTTAGCATATAAAAGGAAAATAAAATCAAGTGTCTGATGCACTCAGTAGGAAATATCATAAAGTGAATGTCGCATCCATCAACATGTATAAGACATATTTGAAATATCAAATTATTGCAACAACAAATTCAAATCAACAATATGTGAAAATAAAAGAAACATTATAGTAAGGAAATTTTTAGCAGAAATTTAATTGTTATGAGATGAAGGAAGATGAGATTCTCATGTACAAAGGCAAGGTGTATGTGCCGAATTATAGAGATCTGGAAAACAAAGTTCTGAAGGAAATGCATAATGTGTCGTATGCTCAACACCCAGGATATCAAAAGACAATTGCAATAGTAAGCAACCAATACTTTTGGCTGAGAATGAAGAAATATGTGGCTAAGTACATATCCAGATCTTTAGAGTGCCAGAAAGTGAAGACTGAGCATAGGAATCCAATTGGGTTATTGCATCCATTTCCCATTCTAGAATGGAAATGGTAAGTATTTGTAGTTGATTTTATCACAAAGTCTCCCAGAACAATGAAGCAACATGATTCCATCATGGTGGTGGTGGATAAATTAACTAAAGTAGCACATTTTAGTATAGTGAAAACCACACATAAGGTAGTAAATATTGAAAATATTTTCATAAAAGAAGTTTCTAGGTTACATGGAGCGCCTAAGATAATAGTTTCAGATAGAGATCCAAAATTTACTTCAAATTTTTGGAAAGTTCTGTTCAAAGGCTTTGGGACGAATTTAAATCTTAGCATAACATATCGTCTAGAATGAGATGGACAAACATAGAGGACTAATAGGATAATTGAGGATATGCTTAGAATGTATGTGATGGATCAACCATCAAAGTGGGAATATTATATTCATTGAGTTGAATTTACCTACAACAATGGGTATCAAGCCTCATTGAAAATGAGTCCATTTGAAGCATTGTATGGTAGAAAATGTAACACTCCAGTGAGTTGGGATAATTGAGTAGACAGAGGAGTTGTTGGGACAGATTTGTTGAAGGAAATGGAAGAACAAATGACAAGGATAAAGTAGAATTTAAAGGCTTCCCAGGATAGGTAGAAAATTTATGCATACAAGACTAGAGTTTTCAAATATTTTAAAGTGGGCGAACATGTGTTTTTGAAAGTGAAGGAAAAGAGAATTTTTCTAATATTAGGAAGTTTCCCAAAGTTGGTAGCGAGATATTGTGGAACTTTCAAAATATTGGAAAAGATAGGGCCATTTGCATACATGCTAGAATTTCCTACATCTATGAGAGTGAATAATGTATTTCATGTATCATTATTAAAGAAGTATGTACTTGATCCTAACCACATAATTGATTGGAATGCGATCGAGGTGGAGCACGAAGGGGATTTCCGAGTGGAACCAATACACATCCTAGACCGAAAATTAAAATTGATTAGGAACAAAGCCATAGGGATGGTAAAGGTTAAAGTATGTACTTGATCCTAACCACATAATTGATTGGAATGTGATCGAGGTGGAGCACAAAGGGGATTTCCAAGTGGAACCAGTACGCATCCTGGACCAAAAATTAAAATTGATTAGGAACAAAGCCATAGGGATGGTAAAGGTTTAATGGAATTGCTACGGTCCTGAAGATGATACATGGGAGCATGAGGAAAACATGTGGGAATAATACCCACAAGTTTTGACAATTTTGAAGAAAACATAATGCAAGACTCCATTTTGAGCAGCTAGAGTTCTGGAACCACATCTCAGAGTCCTATCCAACTGCATTGGGGACCTTGATAAAACAATGGTTCATTCCTTTGGTTAGCCCTGATCAACATATGGGACATCCCTTGGGTTAGCCTTGATAAAAGAATGGTGTGTTCCTTGGGTCAGTGAGTTGAGAGGAACATGAGATTATGGTTTGAACTGTTACTGGAGATGTGAAATTGTAGAATTTTATTTCTAAGTATTGTGATGTAAGTTTGCATATATGTATATCATCATAATGTGCACTGAGTAAGACACACAATTTTAGGGTAGGGGGAATGTAACATCCCCATTATATTCCCTAGTTTAATTAATTCTTATGTGGATACAATATGTGGCTATGACCAAGCAATGTAATATGCAAATTGTATCTCTATGTTTTAATAATAATATGTGTTTCCAACTAAGGGGGCATGGAAAAGAAATGTGGGATGAATTAATCAACAGGAGGCGGAAGTGTCTAGGATAATGGCCAAGAGGGGTCCAAGGGGGAAATGTCCATGTATATTATTTCAATCCATTTTCCTAAAATTGTCATTTTGTATATGAACCTTCCATTTTATTATTGAGTGTTCCCAAAGCCAATCATTGAATACATGTAAGAGGGTGGGTGTGATTGGTCACATCCCAGAGTTATTGGGAACATGGGGGTTGAGTACAATAAGCTTGGGGAAGAGTGTGAGTCAAGAAAGGCAAGAAAAAGGGAGGAAATTTGTATGGGTTGGGAAAACAATTCTTAGACTGGAAGTTTTGTTGATTAAGGTTGGTTGTCATTGATTTTAACCCTTGAATAAATCCCGATAGCACAAAGGATGAACTCCAAAGTGGTCCCCTTATGGTGAAATCCCTCACGGGAAGACACTTTGTAGATTGAGTTATCCTAGAAGTATGGTTAGAGAACCCATGATTATTTGTGGAATAATGAGATGAATGTCAATGAATTTGTTAGTGAAACTATCCTAGATAGATATTTCTTGTCATTCCATTTCTGGTGGTATGTGGAACGTCACATAACTCCTCACGGTTAGAGAGTTATGGCCATGAGAAGTTGGAGAACCCAGGTTTGGGTAATGGACCCAAGTTTGTTTGATGGATAATCGTATGAGTTTTGATATATTTGTAGGTAATACTATTCTATATGGATATTACATGTCATTCCATTTCTGTTGGTATGTGGAATGTCACATAACTCCTCACAGTTTGAGAGTTATGGCCTTACGAAGTTGGAGGGCCCTCATATGTCATCTAGAAGCCCCAAAAGGTCAAAGTAGTCAAAGTGGTTTAAGAAATTTTAGAAGGTAAATAATAAAGTGAAGTGATGAGTGTACTATAAATCAAATTGAATACAAAATAAATTATTTAAATAATAAATTTAATGGAGAAATTAGAAGTGGGTTAACCCTAAAATAAGGAAAGTGGGCAAAGTGACCTAGAAGATGTTTTTAAGGAAGCTACTTGGAGATTATAAATAAGAGGCAAGGCTCTCTCATTTTAGATCACACTTGAGAATATTGAATATCTATAGGTTTCTGAGGTAACCAAAGGGTATCTAATCCAAATTTCAGAAGGAAGGTGAAGAAAAGAAGGCCAGAATTCAAGGGAGGATAAATTCTTTTGATGATGCTTTCTAAGGTATGTTATTTACAGGTCATCTCACCATTTTCGCAATAACGTTTTTTTATAGAATGATTGAGACCATGATATTGATATTCCATTGATAAAACATATCCAAGTATCTTTGGTAAAAAATTGAGCTTGCGGGTCATTGTATTTTTGGAGTTACACTCCGTGGAAAATAAGGTTTGTGGCTAGTCCTGAAACTAGTCTAAAACAGGTGTTTCGGGTAAAAAAGTCATAACTCCTTCATAACATATCCAAATTATATAAGACAAAATGTGTTGGTTAGAATAAAATATGTAGTATACTTTGTAACTGTTTCATATCTATTCAAAAAATATTCCATGCGGGGCACGCTCTACAAGGTCTCTCTCTAGAAAAAGCCAAAATTCAACAAGGTATGCCATTTTTGCTATAAATCCTTTTCTGAGAGGTTTCAAGTAGTGAAACCTGGATGAATTGAATAAAAAACGTCGAATAACATTTTTTTTATCAGTTTCATATCTTTATTCATTATAGGTACATAGTTATGATTATTTCAAGTTAGGGTTGTTGACTAATCCAAAACTAGTCACGTGACACTAAAGAAAAGTTTGATGAAATTGCTAGTCTATTGTTGTTAAAGTGAAGGAAGGTTTTCATATATGTGATCATATACACCAGGTCTATTAAAAAGTTACAAATCATATTTGGATGATGAAATTGATGAGGGATTTTGATTAAGGTACATGTTGGGTACATGGTTGAGACAAGTAGTTGATGAGTTGGCACATACATGAGATGTATATTTGATGATGTTGGTACATATTGATGAGTCATAGTTGATGAGTAGGTGACACATGATAGGTACATACTTGGTACATGGTTGAATGCACTTGTTTATGGTACATGTTGATTACAGGTTGTTTAGTACAGGTTGGTGCATGGTTGATGCACTTGTTTATGGAACAGGTTGATTACAGGTTGAGGTACAGGTTGCTGCATGGTTCAGATTTATTGGTACAGGTTTACAATGGTATATCTCATAGTGATAGTGTGACAGTGGTTCCATCATTCTACTTCTACTTCAGGGCGATTGGACGAGTAAAGGACAAGTGGTTGTAGCCACCTTCCGGTTGTAGCCAAAGAACATAGGGGGTTGTAGCCTCCTTCTGGTTGTATCCAGAGAATTGGGGAGTTGGAGCTTCCCTCAGGTTGTAGCCTAAGAAACTAGGGGGTTGGAGCCTCCTTCCAGTTGCAGCTGGAAAACAAAGGAAGTTGGTGCTTCCAATGAATGTAATTCTTCAAGACATATAAGAAAAATCATTCAGTGGTTTTCTCCCGCTTTGGGTTTCCACGTAAAACACTGGTGTACTGTGTATGTGTATGATTGTTCATTTTTTCATTGCTCATTATTGGATGATAATTCTACATTGATATAACACTTGGATTATTTGGTTTAAAAAGGATTATAATTGTTCTATTACTGATTCACCCCCCCTCTCAGTAATCCAACAATTGGTATCAGAGCAAGTTCCTTTAGAAATCAGTTTAACCACTGAAAGGTAGATCATGGAGAGAAACAACTTGCATAAAAATGGAATACCACAGTTTGATGGACATAATTATGTTTTTTGGAGCATAAGGATGAAGACATATATACAGGCACAGGGATTTGAAATTTGGCAATCAATTGTAGATGGATACACAACACCAGCAGTTCCACCAACAAATGACAAAGTAGTGTAACTCGGTTAGAATAATTCCAAAGACACAAATGAACTTATGAATGGTCTTAGTGAAACAATATTCACCAAAGTTGCACATTGTAAATCCGCTAAACAGATTTGGGACAAGATTCGAAATATTTATGAAGGAGATTCAAAAGTCAAAGCAACAAAGCTTCAAACTTACAGAGGTCAGTTCGAACAACTAAAGATGAATGAAGATGAGAATATTGCAGCCTACTTATTACGAGTCGATGAATCATTGAATGCAATCATAGGATTGGGAGAAGAAATATAAGACTTTGTAATTGTTCAAAAGGTACTAAGATCTCTTCCTATGAGATTTGACCCTAAGATATCATCACTAGAAGAAATATCGGATCTAAACTCAATAAGAATGGACGAACTACATGGAATCTTCACAGCATATGAAATGAGAACTGAACAAGAAAATCCAGATGTAAAAGAAACATCTTTCAAAGAATCCAAAAGATCAAAGAAAAAGGAAAAGAAACAATAAGAACATAGCAACAACAGTGACGTCTCAGAAGATGATGAAGAAGTGGCCAACTTCGTCAAAACACTGAACAAGGGAACCGACGGTAGGTATAGAGGTAAGATTCCTTTAATTTGTTTTAATTATGATGGTATTGGTCATTTTTCTAACAAATGTCCTCATAAGAAAAAGAGAAATGATGAAGGTTACTCAAAAGGAAAACAAACATATAAAGGCAAAAGAACTACAAAGAAATTTTTCAAGAAAATCTTATGCACCAAAGAAAACATCTCATCATCAGATGAAGATGAAGTCAGTGACAATGAGACATGAAGAGTTATATTCATGGTAGTAGAAGACTCTGATAAAGAAGACTCCGAAGAAGAATATGAAGAAGCCAAAGAAGAATATGAAGAAGTCGAAGAAGAATTTGAAGAGGCAGAAGTTGACTACCGAGTAGAATTGATGTGTGCCATAGAAGTTATCAGAAGAGAAAAGAAGAAAAACAAGAAACTATAAGTGGAACTAGACAAGAAAGAAGACAGTCAAGAACTAGAACAAATGATCACAAATTTGAAGGTTCAAATAGAAGAAGATAAAAGAATTGAAGAAGCACTCAAATAACAACTAGAAGAAAAGGACACGATCATTGGAAATTTGGAAGCAGAGATTGTCACATTAAGAAAGGATATTCAAAATAAAAATATGCAGAATAGCTCAAAATTTTTTGATGACATTATCAGCAATAAAAAATCTCATCTTGACATGTTCGGACTTGGATACAATCAGATAGAAAAGGGATCAAGATCCAAAACAACAGAGCAAGAAACATATCCAAAAATCTATGTAGAAACAATCAAAGGGGATAGGAAGATATACAAGGAAGATTACAGGGACACTCCTCCACCAGGAAGATTCAGATTTCAGAATAAAAAAAAGACAGATAGGCCTCAAGAAGAAGAAGGATTCATAAGACAACCTCCTTTGAGAAGATATTCAACTCCCATGTATCAAACTATATTTTTTGGTTTATGTTATGCATGTAATAATTTTGGACATAAAGTTGTGAATTGCAGAGCTAACAACGGGAACATAAACAACTTTGAAAGTCATACAGAAAAGGGTTATCCAAGAAGGCCTAGTGAAACACAGAGAAGAAGTTACAATAGGTTTGGATCTTTGAGCACTGAAGTGGAATGTTACAAATGTAACAACTTTGGACACATGGCCAAAGATTGCAGAATGACAGTCCCTCCTAGAGAACCGCAACAGAATAACAGCAATCACAGACAGGAACCTCAAAAAAGGACATGGATAAGAAAGCAGAATCAATATAGAAATGAAAAATGCACACTCTCTCTACAAGATAAGCAGAAGAAACGTGGTTGGTAAGTTGGCAGTGGCTGTTCAAAACACATGACAGGTGACATAGACAAGTTTCTTACATTAATAAAGGAAAGAGATGGACCAGTCTCCTTCGGAAATGATGATTCAACTAAAATCATTGGAAAAGGCATAGTCAGAATTGGAAACAAAAATACAAAGGCAAAGAATTTTGTACTAGTAGAAGATATGAAACATAATATTTTAAGTATGAGTCAAATGTGTGACCAAGGTCATAAAGTTACTTTCGATTCAAAAAAGTGCAAGATAAGAAAAAAATGTTAAGGAAAATTGATTGCTACAACTACAAAAACTTCAAGCAACATATATGTGTTAAGTGAAATTGGAAATGAAAAGTGTTGTCTAGGAAAAGAAAATGAAAGTTGGCTATGGCACAAAAGAATGGGTCACATACATTTAGATAACCTCGTCAAAGTCAACAAAAGAGAAGCAGTCAGAGAAATGACCCGGATCATGAAACCAACCAACACTTTATGTAAGCATTGTCAACAAGGAAAGCAAACAAAGACCAGGTTCAAATCAAAGGAATATTCAACAACAAGACCAATGGAAATTGTGAACAGTGATCTAGTTGGACCAACTACAATAAAGGGTTTAAAAGGTGAGAAATACTTTATGTTATTAGTTGATGATTATACAGGAATGACTGCAGTTTTCTTTCTCAAGAATAAGTCAGAAGATTTTGAAAACTTTAAGATGGTTGAAAATGAAATGGATTCAAAAATCAAATGCTTGAGATCTGATAATGGAGGAGAGTTCATTTCAAAGGAACTTATGGACTACTGCAACAGTCATGGAATAAAAAGGCAATTCTTCGTTGCTTGGACACCTCAACAGAATGGAGTTGTTGAAAGAAAGAACAAGACAGTACAGGAAATGGCTTGAACAATGCTAATGGATTCCAAATTGATAGATATATTTTGGACACATGCAGTGCATACAACAGTTCACATTCAAAATAATGTAATGCTCAGAAACAACACTAACAAAACTCCCTACGAGCTATGGAAAGAAAGACCAGCAAATGTGAAACACTTTAGAGTTTTTGGAAGAAAATGCTACATCAAAATAGAAGATGGCAGAATGGGACAATTTGATTCTCGTGTGGACAAAGGAGTACTTGTTCATTACTCAAGTAAAATGAAAGAATACAAGTGTTAAAATATTAGATTGAACAAAGTTGTGGAAAGCATCAACGTAACAATTGATGAAACACGGAGACCAGAATCAAAGGAAGAAGAAAATTAATCAATGGAACATCCTTTCGAATAAGAAGCAAAAGATGAAAAATAAGTAGAAGAGGAAGATGAAGAGAATCTGACGGAAATAGAAGAGAAAGTTCAAAAAGTGTCTCCAAAGACACCTAGCAAATGAGTACAAAAGAATCATCCTTCAGCTCAAATTATCGGAAACAAAGATGCAGGAGTTGAGACTAGAAGAAGAATCCGTTCACCAGAATAAACACACCTAGAAATCTTATCTACTTTTGAACCAAACTGTTTTGAAGAAGCCAACAAGGATGAATTTTGGAATAATTTCATGGATGAACAATTGGATCAAATAGAGAAAAATGACACTTGGGAATTGGTTCCAAGACCAAAGGATAAGAATGTGATCGACAAAAAATGGGTTTTCAGGAATAAATTGAATGAATATGGACAGGTTACAAGGAACAAAGCTAGATTGGTATGTAAAGGATATGCACAGATTGAAGGAATCGACTTTGAAGAGACATTTTCCCCAGTTGCCAGAATTGAAGCAATCCATTTGCTTTTAGCTTATGCATGCTCCAAAAATATTAAAGTGTATCGGATGGACGTAAAATCATCTTTTCTAAATGGAGAACTTGAAGAAGAAGTCTACATTGAACAACCAGAAGGATTTCAGTTGTCAGAGAATGCAGATTACGTGTGTAAATTAAATAAGGTATTGTATGGTCTAAAACAGGCTCCTAGAGCATGGTACTCTAGACTAGATAAGTATCTATAGTAGGCAGGGTTCAGAAAAGGAAGTGCATACATCAACCTCTACATCAAGGTAAGTCAAGGTAATATTTTATTAATTGAAGTTTATGTTGATGATATTATTTTTGGAGACTAGGTATGGCTTCATATCAACAAGGAACGATTGAAGGGTGAAGGAAAGAAACTCAAGCCGATCTGATATGGACCCTTCATTATCTTGGAGAAAAGCAACACTAATGCTTTTTGTTTAGATCTTCCACCTTATATGAAAATCTACTCCATTGTGAATGTAGATAACTTGAAACTTTTTTAGCCTCCCATGATCATGGATCAGGATGAGGAAGTTTCAATACCTTCAATTGATGATTTTTCACCTGAGTACTTGGATGAGTTACAGGAAGATATCATCCTGGATAGAAGGATGAGGACTTCATGCAGGGGTGATGTTGATTATCTTCGAGTAGGATTAAAGGGCACACATCCAAGAAAGACAAAGTGGATTGAGAAGGACAAAGTGAGGGGACTCTTCCCTCACTTACCAGTTGCTTGATGAAAGATTTTGGTGGTCCAAAAATCTCTTAGTGGGAAGGTGTGATCCAAAAAGGATCCAAAGAAGGCTAAGAAAAACTCAGAACGCGTAGAGGCAACTCAGGATGCTCAGAATGGCTTCAACAGATAGAGAAAGGGAAAATATTCAATGTTCCCAAAACTCAGTTAAAATGGGATGGTCATGAAGAACGCGTCGCAATATTTCTAACGGCTCAAACGGCTCGTCAAATGGAGTTACGGATCGAAAGATATAAGCAGTCAAAGTTCAGGTCAAACTTGGTCAAAAATTCAAAAGGTCAAGGTGACACATGTCACCGCTACAAGGGTGACACGTTGAAAATCTGTATAGATGATGTCGTAGAGTGTTGAGTTGGCATGGTATGACATGTCAAGGTCGTACAAGTCTGATGGTAGACAGGTGGGCAAATTAAGTTGTGACAAGTGTCATTTTATTAGGCAAATGATATGGTGCCACTTGGCCTAGTCGTAGGCTGCCACGTGGCACCTCTCCAATGGTTGGCATGTGACAAAATTTATATGACTCCATAAGAGTAGAACCTGTAACCTCCTAGCCCAAAGGACTTACAACCTCCGTCCTAGCCAATATGCCACGATATAGTTCTTGTTTGTAATATGACACCAATATTATTTAAATTTAAATTTTTATGTGGGTTCCAAAGGAAAGTGGATAGGCCTTCAGCCCAACCCCTGGTTCTATGATAGTCCATGTGACCATGTCCACCACCACATATGGCATAACCTCCATATTCTTCGCTGCATATTCCAATCGCGACTCGCCAAATATAACATCTCCGTCGATTTAGTAAACCACCAACTATGCGCTAGAATCTTCGCCTAAACCTCCGAAATGGTTGTAACCATATGTTAAAAAGGGGAGGCCCATGGGATTTGACCCCGGTACCTCTGCCAACTAAGTTCCTTAAAATATCCTTCTAACCACGATGCCAAACCGTCACATTATTTAATAATCACCTGAGTTTTTGTATAAAAGGGGGCTTTCCGCCAGTGTATTGATGGAGGAGAACGAAGAGCGCGCCCATACAGATTTTGGCACAATTTTCGAGATAGGGGCACGTATTTTGATATTTTCCCAGTCATTTATTACAGAGGCAATGGCACAAAAACCAAGGCAGGGGTGTCTCTTGGGCCTGAAAGTGTGAGACTCGAATCGAGGCGTGGAGACAATAATTTTTAGGTAATTCGATGCCACGAGCGTCGTGGTGATGTTATTTTTCTGATATGAGCAAATATTTTGTAGCTTAATTCTAGAATGAGGTAAACTTATGTATTTTGCCCAATTCTTTTGTGGATTTAATAAAAGACCTACCCATTTGAGAGCAGGACCCGGAGACATAGTCCACCAGGGACAAACTCCATTATCAAGTTCTTTGTATTCATATTGCATGCTTATGTCTCTTTCCTTTTGATATTTTCCTTCTTTATGGTGTACTTTATTTTATGCTCATTTAATACAATTCTTTAATAAGTCACTTGACGAAAAGATCCCGGATCAATCCATGTCATCATCCATAGTTCTCCTTCATTGTCCATCATTCAAACCTTCTGCAAGCTTGGCAGGATCTCCTTTGGAAACTCTTCCCATCTGAGTGTTCAGTTAACATCTTATTCATATTTTCCCACAACCCACAACCCGAAATCCTATTGGGAACATATTCATGGGATTTTCCCCATGGACTAGAAAGTTAACCTTAAATTGTGAATTTCGCGTAGCCTACAACCCACGAGCCTATCAGAAAACACCTTCGTGAACTTTTCCCTGCGGAGTGTCCAATTAACACACTATTAAGATTTTTCTGCAACCTCCAAGCCTACGAGTCTTAAATTCCCAGAATGTTTTCCCGCAGAGTGTCAAGATAACACGCCATTTAATATTTTTTCGTGACCCAACTTGGAATCCTATCTGGATTAACTTAATTGAACTTTTCTTGTGGAGTGACAAGTTAACACGTCATTAAGATTTTTCTGCAACCAACAGCCCGCAAGCCTTTTTGGCTTAACTTTTTGGATTTTTTCCCATGGAGTGTCAAGTTAATATTCCATTAATAATTTTCAAGACTTGGGGTCTGCAATCTTGTCGGGCTTAACTTTGCATACTTATTTCCTACAACCTCTTTCAAACTTGCAACGAATCTTGACAATCGATCTTCAAGATTAGATTGATCTTTGTCGATGGTTTACAGAACTCTCCAAACTTTATCGAACTTCCTTGATCCTACAAATGAATCATAGCCGTCGATTCTTAATGTCAAAAATATCTGGCTCGTTGATCTTCCAAATATTCAGTCACCATTAAAATGCGAAATCTGACTTCCCAGGCCAATTTTCACTCTACAACCTAGAAATTGATGCCATTAAACCTCTCTTTGAATGTTTTGAGGGAAATTTGGACTTGCATTTTTTCCTAAATTTGGGAATTTCACTCTATCTTCACAAATTTCCCCAAATCTGTCATAGGTGAAAATATGAACCACAAATTTCTATCAAATTCGCATGAGTCTTGACCCATACAAGCTTGGTGTTGAACATTTATCTCTGATACCAATCTGTAACATCATCATTACTAAACCGATAACAAAATTCCTCATACCATTAATTTAATTACTATGCATCATGTTAAAAACGCCCATATGTTTAACAACAATGATTTAAAACATGAATGCAACTAATCTACCCCCATAAAACCACATATAAATCATTTCAAACACAGAGTTAATGCACAACAAAATAAACCATCAATACAACTTAGATACAAGATAAAATACTTATCTTTTTATAACAAATGTGCAACTAGTTGCAAGGGACATGTTGAAATATTGTAACTTAGAATAATATTTTAATTAAATTTGAGTTATTCTCTTATAGATCAAATCCCCTTTTGTGGATTGATCATGTCGGGTCTTGTATAAGATCAAATCCCCTTTTTTGGATTGGTCAAACTATATTTGTATGGTGGTATTTGTAAAGTCGTCCCCTGGTATTTATAAAGTGGTTTTGACCACTTCTAGGAGAAGTCATCCCCACTAATTGAAGTGACATAACCATAACACCTCCTCACCTAGTATTTATATGTGAGGATGGTGCCTCACTTGTACACACTCACACTCACTCATTTAGTGTGCATATCTTGAAGGAAGTTGTAGTTCCAGGAGGAAGGAAAAGAGAGGCGCATGCTCAGTCTTGGTTTATCCTTGGTGTTTTGGTCTTAGTCTTGGCATTGTATTGCTAATCTATTATTGAGGAAGTTTTTGTTGAGTTTTCTCCCCCATGAGGGTTTCCAAAGATAAAATGTTGCGTACTTGGTGATTGTGTTTCTTTCAGTGATCCTCTTTATGCCGTTGTTTTGGAAATGCATTGAATGCTCATGTAATTTGGAAATAACCTAATAACAATAGTAAAAACTTAACATGGTATCAGAGATTAAATGACTAGAGAATATTTCACTAGGTATATAGACGTCACTGTTGTCGTACAAGAAAATTAGGGCTTTTTACTGAAGAGGAATTTTTGACCAAAAACTATCTTGGTAAGTGCGCTCTTCCCTAGCTCATCTTTTGGTAGTTTAAGTGAACGTTTTCAGTGGGAAGATTCTCTAAAATGTCAAACCCTAGTTTTGACTTGTACCAGAAAACCAGAACCAGTACCAGAAGTACCAGTCCATAATTGCGCAGGTCAAATTTTAAGGGGTATAACTTGGAATTTTTTGAAACCGCCAGCTCCAACAAACTCGCCTCAGCCCAGTGCATCTCCTGGTAAGCTCAGTTTTAATTTTTGAGCACTTTAATTTTCTGGTCATTTTCTTAGCTCCAGGTCAAGATGTCTGCAAGCACCAAGCTTGCTGACAAGTTAGAAGGTGTGGAAAATTTTCATGCCTAGAAGTACAAAATTGGACTCATTCTTGAAGATAATGACCTTGCAAAATTCATAAAATAAAATGTGTCAGAACTCGAAGAAGATGCAACCAAAGAGAAGTACAAGAAATATATGATTAAGGATAAAAGGATAATTGTAGACTCTATTAAATACCACTTGATCTCTCAAGTGTCTTCTAAGAATACTCCAAAAGATATGTTTGATGCCCTAACAAGAACATATGAAGGAAAGAACATAAACTGGAAGATGAAGTTTAGAACCCAACTCAAGAATACAAAGATGCAAAAAGGAGAAACAGTTCGAGACTATTTCTCTAGGGTTTCTCAATTTAAGGAATAGTTAGAGGAAATTGGAGACAACTTAGATGAAGATGAACTCATAATGAAAAATCTTAATGGTCTCATAAGATCTTGGGATGCCTTCATCCAAACTATTTGTGCAAGAAAAGAGAAACTCCAATTTGACAGTTTGTGGGAAGAATGTGTTCAAGAAGAAGCAAGAGTGGCAAACCGAGAAGCCGTTCTATTAAGAGATGAAGATCAAGCCCTAGCTTCTCATGCTAAAGGTGGAAATAAAAATTATCATTTTCAAAAGGAGACCCACTTTCATAAAGAATCTCACTCTCCAAAGAGATTCCAAAAATATCATAAGGGTCAAAGAAAGGGAAAATATTTATCCTCCTACAATATTATCATTGTGATAAGATGGGACACATTGCTAAGAACTCTCCTACTATAAGGGAAGAATACAAGAGAATAAATAACAAAATACATCATGCCAATGCAACTGAAGATGATGAGCCACCCAAGAAGTTAAGTAAAGAAGAGATTGAAGATTATGTTTTGTTTTCCACCCTCTAAGGATCTGTGACACCTGGAGAGGATACTTGTCTCATAGATAGCAGTTCCTCTAAGCACATGACAGGTCATAAAGAATTTCTCTCTAGCCTTATATAAAAGTACTTCCCCTAGAAAGTTTCACTTGGAGATGATTATCAGTATCCTATCAAAGGAATGGGAGAATCCACCTACAAACGTGATTCAGGAACTATGATGATAATGAAGGATGTACTCTATGTACCAGGTTTGAAAAAGAACTTACTTTCTATCTCAACCCTAGATAAGAAAGGTTTCAGGGTTGCATTCATAGATAGTGAAGTTCTTATGTGGTATAAAGAAAAAGCTATAGAAGATGTAGTTTTTATTGGAACAGAAGAAGGTGGTTTGTACAAGTTAAAAGGTCACTCAGATGTAGCCTTGGCTCACTCTACTGAAAGTCCTTATGAACTTTGACATAAAAGACTAGCTCGCATCAACTACAAAGCCTTACCATATGTAAGAAAGGTAGTTACTGGTTTACCGGAATTAAAGGTTGATCATGAAGGTGTATGCAAGGGATGTGCACAAGGAAAGAACATAAAGGATCCTTTTCCAAAGAGTGACAGTAAAGTAGAAGGAATTTTGGAACTTGTCCACTCAAATGTATGCGGTCCAATACCATCAACCTCTCTAATCATGTATGTATACTATGTATATTTTATTGATGATTACTCTTGTAAGACGTGGGTTTATTTTTTGAAGTCAAAATATGAACTACTTGGAAAGTTCAAAGAATTCAAAGCCTTGGTAGAAAACCTCTCTGAAAGGAAAATCAAGATACTCATGTTAGACAATGGAGGAGAGTACACTTCAAAGGAATTTGGAAGCTTTTGCAGAGATGTCGAGATTAAGAGGGAGCTCACCACTCCCTATAATCGTGAACAAAATGGTGTAGCAAAAAGAAAGAATAGAACGATTATGGAAGCAGTAAAGACTATGATTCATGATCAAGATCTTCCAATGCACTTATGGGCTGAAGCAACAAGAACAACAATATATGTCCAAAATAGATTATCCCATAGTGCACTTGGTTTCAAAAATCCCGAATAAATGTTCACCATAAAGAAGCCATAAGTAATCCATCTTAAAATATTTGGTTGTCCAGTATTTGTACACATTCCAAAAGATAAGAGAACTAAGTTGGATCCTTCAGGAAAGAAGGGAATATTTTTTGGATAATGTGAGGTCTCTAAGGCCTTCCGAATTTACATACCAGGTTACCATCATATTGAGATCAACAGAGATGTAACCTTTTATGAAAATGCAACACTCAAAAGATCAATGAAATTCCATATTGAAGAAGTATATGAAGAAGAACCTGTAGCTCCCATAGTTTCATAACCCATGAAGGAAGTTACAGTTACCCCTGATGATGCGATTCTAGAAGATCATGATATGATAGAATCTTAAGAACCTCCCCATATGACAAACTCTCGCAAGAGAAATCCAACTTGGGCAAGAGAACTTATTCAAGATGTAAAGAAGTATGGTGCCCCAAAAGGAACCATGAGACAAAACAAGAAACCTAAGCCATTCTCCAACTATATGGACTTGATGTGTGATCTAGTAGAAAAGGAACCTACTTGCTTTGAAGAATCTATTCAGAAGAAAGAATGGATGGATGCCATGATAGAAGAATACCAGTCCATTATAAAGAATGATGTATGGGAAGTAGTTCCCATACCAAAGAACAAAGATGTGGTATCTTCCAAGTGGATATACAAAATAAAACATGCAGCAGACAAGAGTATTGAAAAACATAAGGCAAGAGTTGTGGATCGTGGATTTTCTCAAAAGGAAGGTATTGACTATGAAGAAACATTTGCTCTAGTAGCCAGATGCACTTCTATCAAAACCATCATAGCTCTTGCAGCCAAAATGAAGTGGAAGCTACACCAAATGGATGTGAAAAAAACTTTATTAGATGGTGTTATTGAAGAAGTGTATATAGAACAACCACAAGGATTTGAAGTTGAATCTAGAAAGACTCATGTCTGCAAGTTGAAGAAATCCATGTATGGGTTGAAGCAAGCTCCTAGAGCTCGGTATGACATAATTGATAGTTTTCTGATGATCTTGGGATTTACCAGGAGTAAATATGATCCTAACCTATACTTCAAGGTTATGAATGATGAGCCAATTATATTGCTACTATATGTGGATGATTTATTCTTAACAGGAGAAGAAAATCTCATCACAGATTTATCATTGCAAGAAGAAGCTTGCTGCAGAGTTTGAGATGAAATACCTAGGGTCGATGCATTATTTCTTAGGTCTTGAAGTTTGGGAGAGCCCAGAGAAGATATTCCTTAACCAAGGGAAGTATGCAGTTGAAACACTGAATAGATTTGACATGTTGGAATGTAAATCCATGAACACACCCATGGAAACGAATTTGAAGTTCCTGGTTGATACTTCGTCAGAGTTGGTTGATGCTACTCTATACAGACAGATTATTGGTTCGTTGATGTATCTAACGAATACCAGGCCATATATATGCTTTGCGGTGAACACCTTGAATCAGTATCTGGTGAAGCGCATACATGTTCACCTTGTAGATGCAAATCATGTGATGAGATACCTTAAGGGTACATTGAATTATGCTCTCTATTATACTGGAGATCATGACTTCAGACTGTATGGTTATACTGATTCAGATTGCGCTGGAAGTGATTTAGATAGAAATAACACTTAAGGATGTTGTTTCAGTTTGGGGTCAGCCAAGACTTCATGGAAAAGAAGGAAGCAATCCAATATTGCTCTCATCACAACAGAAGAATAGTACATTGTAGCATATTTCACTAGTTGTGAAGCCATATGGATTTGGAAGTTGTTCATAGGTATGTTCGATCTGGAAAAGGAATCCACCGTGATTCTATGTCATAACCAAGGTTGTATAAATATGGCAGAGAACCCATTGTTCCATGATAATTCGAAGAACATAGAGATCTGGTGTCACTACATTCATGATATGGTGTAGAGGGGAGTTGTAAAGCTCCAATATGTTGGCACAGATGAGCAGGTTGCAGATGTGTTAACCAAGCCTCTGCCTCATGTGAAGTTTGAGTACTTCCGAGACAAGCATGGTGTTGTCTGAAAGGACCTCCCTCGAAAGGGGGAGTGATGATTATGATACTATGGTATCCTGACCAACAACAGGTAGCTCTGTTAGGATTTTATATCCTAAGGGGATTGATCATACCTGGGAAGATCCTGAAGGTCTGGTAAGGACAGTCTATTAGAGTGCATGTGCATGTATATGCCAGTTGTGGTCAGTAGTGGTAGCTTCGTTAGGATTTTATATCCTAAGGAATCTTATGATTCCTAGGCAAATCCCGAAGGTCTGGTAAGGACGGTCTGTTAGAGTACCACAAATGTTGTTGTTGATACACTTGCCTCATTCTGTTGCCACATGTTGATGATGTTGTTGTTTCAACTTCATGTTGTTGATGTTGTTGTTGTTCTAACTTCATGTTATTGATGTTGATGTTTCAGCTTCATGTTGTTGTTATTGATGATGATGATGATGATTACTCCAATTCCATGCTGTAAGCGATGATGATATTGATGATGAGAAAAGCTTCCGTGATTTATAGATGTGCCAATCAGTGTTCCAGATGATGATGATGATGATGCCATCTCCTTCTCTTGATGATGTTGTATTGGGTCATGTCAGTAGAATACCCTTCTCGTTAAGGGGGAGTGTTCAAATATTATAACTTCGAAGAATATTCTAATTAAATTTGAGTTATTATCTTATAGATCAAATCCCCTTTTGCGGATTGATCATGTCGGGTCTTGTATAAGACCAAATCCCCTTTTGTGGATTGGTCAAACTATATTTGTATGGTGGTATTTGTAAAGTTGGCCCCTAGTATTTATAGTGGTTTTAACCACTTCTAGGAGAAGTCGACCCCACTAAGTGAAGTGACATAACCTTAGCTCCCCCTCAACTAGTATTTATATGTGAGGATGGTGCCTCACTTGTACACACTCACACTTACTCATCTAATGCACATATATTGAAGGCAGTTGCAGTTGCAAGAGGAAGGAGAAGAGAGGCACATGCTCAGTCTTGGTTTATTCTTGGTGTTTTGGTTTTAGTCTTGGCATTGCATTGGCAATCTATTATTGAGGAATTTTTTACTGGGTTTTCTCCCCCATGAGAGTTTCCTAGGATAAATGTTACGTACCTTGTGATTGTGTTTCTTTCAGTGATCCTCTTTATGTTGTTGTTTTGGAAATGCATTGAATGCTCATGTAATTTGGAAATAACCTAATAACAACAGTAAAAACTTAATAGGAAAAATGTTCCACCCAACCATAGACTTGTTGTTTCAAATATCAACAACGAGTCATCCTCGAGTTGAGGTTAGGAATCCACAAAAGAGGATATTTCTCCAAACTCCACTCACAACTCACTTTTCCCACAAACCATTGTTTTTTCCTATACATATCCCAATTCCTCCAACTCTCTTCCTCTCAACCTACCTGACCCAATGAATGTACCCCCTTCTCTACAAGCAGTGCCTCAAGTTGTACCATTCTTTTATCACGGATTTCATCACAGGTTGGACAAGAATCTTCTGTTGGGGACTCCATGGATGTCAACTACTAGGAAAAACTACTAGAAACAAGCTTACTTCTGTAGTGAAAAATATCCCACAGGGAGTTCACTCTACAAGCCTAACAACCTCCCTCTTCTACAAGCCTGACATCTTTCTCCTTCAACTTTCAATAGCTCCAAACAATTTCTAACATGTCCACCATTGTTTCCTCCAATCTCCAGAACTCTATTCCCTCTTACTATCCCCAAATTCTTCATGTAAAAATTACCCCCTTTTCCTATATAAATTTCCTTTCATTTTTTTCTCCTTCCTTGACTCGCACTCTTCCTTAAGAGTATTGTACTTAGCCCCATGCCCCCAATAACTATGGGATGTGACTTCACACACCCACCCTCTTACATGCATTCAAAGATTGGGATCTTCTACACTCAAGGGAATAATTAGAAAGTTCACTGAAAACATTAAAAATCAGGAAAAATGTTTGGAATTTAAACTCATGAATAAGACCCCTCTTTTGACCCCTACTCTCTTGTGGATAACTGAGCACCCATATCCATTTGTAACTAACATCAAGTTTTATTTATAAAATCTAGATATACAAGTTCACATATTACATTGCTTGGCTCAGAGCAACATATCATATGTACATTAACATCAAGTTTTATTTATAAAATCTAGATATACAAGTTCACATATTACATTGCTTGGCTCAGAGCAACATATCATATGTACATTAAACATATGTCAAGAGAACATTCGCCAATCATCTTTACCATCAGCTTCTTCGAGAAACTTAGAGTCTTTTTCGACAAATCGGGAGTTTATGCTCAAAGCCTCCGCAAACTGGAAGAGGAGCCACGGCATGATCCCAGCACTATTCAGAAGTGGAGAAAATCTCTTTCTCGTGCTTCACAGATGGCTGCTCTCCAAGTGGATGCAAAAAATACGTGAGTAGTCAACCTACTCTCTCGTTATTCTATTTTAAAGTGGAATAGATAAACATAGATGTTTCTCATTAATTTCATTTATTTTATCAGTGACGAAGGGGAAGTACTAGATAAAGTCGTTGAATGTGTGTTGTGCGAGATCAGAAAGAGACGTTCACCTGATTGTCCCAAAAAAATTTGGTCGCTGAGCTTAATTGTAAGGTTTAGCTTAAGTACTGTCATAATTTTTATCCTAGTTTATTTTATATCAACCAAGGTTATTATTAAAAATTTTAAAATCTAAAAAATATTTTTTATATTTATATTTGTAATGGCTTCTAAGTCAGAATATATTATAATTGCTTCCAAATGATTTATTTGACTTTAAATTAAGTTATATTGTAATATGACTTTAAATTGGAAGTGAAAGTGAAGATCAATTTGGTTGATTAAAATATATTGTAATTGCTTCTCTGTCAAAAGCAAGATACATTGTAATTGTGTTGAAGTCGAATTTATTTGACTTTTAATTAATTAGTTTAAATAAAGCAACTTTCCTATAATTTCATAATATGTATAATAGTTGTTATAATATGTATAATAGTTGTTGTTGTGATTGTTTGCCCGTGGGTGTCATTTTTCTTTCACATGTGTTCAGACATGATGCAGTGTTCATTATTTATATGTATTTTGATCTGGCCCATATTGCCATGATCTTATATTGTACTTTGCCGTGACATCTCCACGAGCATGAATATATGCCCTAACTCGTTGATATTTATATCATCTATACATTATACCTCGGTTGCTTGTTTCGCGGGTGGCCTCCATGTGTATCGTTTTTTATTTTTAACTATGTTTTGTAGGATGAGCCTTGTGATGTATCGGTATAAAAGTGTTGATGCTTAAAACTTTGGATATGTTAATATTTAAAATATTGGGAATAGTTAAGATGGTAATAAGATTTCAAATCTATTTTCCAATGAGATGATGATAAATAAGTTTTTTTCTATTATACAAAAAATAATGTTTTTAGTTTTCTAGTTCTAACAATAGAGATTATGCAAAAATTTATAGTCAAAAGACAAACTAATATGAAGTCAACTAATATAGTTCCTCTAAACCTCATGATGTATGAGGTCTCACTGAAAGTTCATCATCATCATCATCATCTTTTATTTATACACATATATTTATTTATTTAAAATTATTTTAAATGGAAAAAAAAAAATGTAATTGCATTATATCTAAATTATTATCCATAGATAAATACTGAAATTAAGAAGGGAATTAAAGTGAAATTTTGAAGTCTTTTATGATGAGTAATTCTACTGGCGTTAGTTGAAGATGAATCAGATTCCATGGTGTTTCCCTTTCCTCTGATTTTTTTTATGTAATAGAAATAAAGTTTTTCTTTACAATGTATCAGGTTAGTGAATGTTGTTGACATCTTTCTTTTTATTTTTATTTTATGTCTTTAGCATCAACACCTAAATTTGTGACGTTTACAACAATGTGGTTAGTCGTTGGACACGTATTATCAAAATTATTTTATATCATCAATTTGGTCGGTTAAGATTGATTAAATATTTGTAAGTTTTTTTTTTTTTTTTTAAAGAAACCTTGTATTATAAAAGGTTTGAAATTAGGATTAATTCATGTTTCTTTTAAAATAAAATAAGAATTGTGGTTTTAAATTGAAGTAAATAAAAAGTGAAGAATTAAAATTGTGAAAAAGGTAAAAGTTGTTTTGCTTTCAAATATAAATAATTATGAGTTAGGTGAAGTTGGATTGTAAACAATGAAAATGGAATTGAATTTAGTAAAGAAGAATTAATCTTTGTTTTTAATTTTTGATGCAAGAGTATATTTGAACTTAGGAAATACAAATCAACAAAAAACATTTTAATTTAAAGTTAGTAATTGTAGGTTGAAATTAGAGTGTTGCAACTTTTTTTGTGTTGCAAGTGATACAAATCATGTTGTGTTGTAAGCACTTCAATTCTTGTTGTGTTGAAACTCCTTCTATAATGCTACATTTTATGTCATGCTTCCAATCCACGTGTCTTATGCGAACTTCGTGGAAATTGGTCGGTCGTCACTCCCGTGTTTTGTGTGAATTTCGTGACAATTGGTGGGGCAACTATGTGATGGAAAACTGATCACTTGAAAATGGTTTGAAGAAGTTAACCATCATAGATGTCTGGTTCCCAACGCATATTTGGGAAATGGTTGAGGAAAGTTAAATCACCAAAATGGTCCAAATTATGAGGGTACCATAAAAAAGAAAGGAGGAGAAAAACAAATAGATTCACCTCAGTTCAATTGGAGATAAAGGAAGATTCGTAAAAGTGGGACATAGGGGTACATATGGAGGGTATACAATAGAGGAAGTGGATGCCTAGTTTTGAGTTTTTCAACATGGAACAAAGAACATACAACCAGTCATTCAATAAAGAAAGAGAACCGAGTGCAGATTATCTGGTGATGTGTTTAGATTGTAAAAGATAATCTATGTCTGTGTTAATAAATAAATCTATAGTTCTAGTGAAGTTGGTGTTGTCTCTTGTCTCCTTTTCTGTAATTGATTAATTCCTCATCATATTAGTTAGTTTTATGTTATCAACGCTAGTATGCTAGTAGCTATGTACTTTGTGGACATAACTAAGGTTATGTGGTTGTTTGAGTATAGAATAGAAGGGTTACTTCATGAAGTGGTATCAAAGCTAGTTTAGCTCCTACGTTTTGGGTTCTTGGTAGTGTTTTGTGTAAAAATGTGGCTGTAGGAAATATGTTCTAAGAGACAACGCCTAGAAGTAAGGCGAGTGAATGTTATTCCAATTGAGGTCTACGAGAAAAATTGTAAGTATGATGCCACATAGAGCAGGAGCAACACGAGGAGGTGCGAGGAACCGGAAATTGGAGGAATTGCGAAGGAGGATAGAAGAACTGGGAAAAAGAAGGCTTGGAGATGATAAAATAGACTGAGAGTTAGAAGACAAAATCTAAGAAGAGTGAAATGGTGAGGAAGGAGACCCAATAGTACATTTGATATCTTTTCTGAAGAACAAAGGTACTGCAAGGATAGAATTTTTATGCTATGATGGTATTTTGAAAGTGAAGACTCTCATTGATTGTACAGGGGATCTCAAACGATATTTTGAGTACGAGAATTTTCAATACCCCAATCGAGTTCGATTCACCATGTTAAAGCTAAAGGTTCATGCTGCACTTTGGTGGGATATGCTACAGAAAGACAAGGTACACAACTAACAGGAGAAGATCAAAACCTAGAGAAATATGGTGACAAAAATAAAGGACAATTTCTTGCCTATCGATTACCAACATAATTTGTGTAAGAGCGTGCATACCTTAAGGAAGAAAGAGACATCTATCTAGAAATATACTGAGGAATTCTTCAAATTGTCACTCAAGTCAGGGATGGAATATCAAAGAGTGGAATTACTTCTATAATGTAGATAAATCCTATCAAGTTGCTTTGAAGGCGGAAAAAAAGATTGATAGAAAATTGCAGCAGAAACTTCAAGGTAAAGGAACTATGGGTAGGGGCAGAGAAAGTATTGCTCGAGGAAATGAAAAGGATAATGAATCTAACAGTAACCAAAGTAATAGAGGAGGAAATGATATTGGAATGGGTAGAGGATTCAAAAGAGGAAAATGTATGTACATTATTACTTTCTATAGATGTGGAATAAAGGGACACAAGGAATCTGAATGTCCAGAGAAGCACAATATATGAAAAATAAGTGAAAAATGAACATAGGTTCCATAGGATGATGAGGAAATGAATATTAGTGAAAATGTGATGGTACTTCAACAAGAGAAACATGGTAATTTAATGTTTCAGAGAGTGTTACTTAAACTTGAAAATAATATAGAAAAAGAGCCTGAGTAGAGGAAGAAGGTTTTTAAGACTAAATGTAAAGTTCAAGGAAAATGTTGCAATTTGGTCATAGATTGTGGAAACACATAAAATTTGGTGTCTATGGAAGTTGTTAGAACATAAATCAAAATCTGAAATAAAAATTCAAATTTTGAATTCTTTTAAAAAAAAATTAAATAACATAGATATTTTTTTATTTTTTTCTTTAGAATTATTATTTTATAAACTAATAAAATTGGTTGTTGTGTTTTGATGGGGAGGATCAATCCTAAACTGTTAATCCTAGCGCATATCAACATCAACGATTCACAATATTTCAAGGATACATAGTTGCACAATGTTTAATCTATGTAGTGTTTATGTTCGTGGTTCCACTGCGGGACTTCGTCCTTCAGACTTATTTGAATATTTTGTTTCTAGTTATCCTGAAAACTAAAATCCTAAATCATAGATGAACACAACATTATATCTTTCCCTCAAAATCTTTTCATATTATTATAATTCCATTTTGGGACTTCACGCTACAGGATTTCGAACTTAACTTTAATGAACCTTTTAATTTTGAAGTCTCTAAGCTTCGAAGCCCCGAAGTTCTGGAAGACACATTCATAAGGGAAAATACTTAGCTGGCGTGTTCTATGCCACCCGACATTCTTTCAATGTGGAGACACGTGGTGCTTATTTATGGCATTTTTAGACACGTAATTTGCACATTTCAGGATGACATGTGTCACTCATGTTCTTATGACACATCCTCATATGTGATTTCATCCTTCCACGTCACTTTGGGATATCGTTCTCTAGGATATCATATCATTAGTAGATCCCATAAGTCCCGAAGCCCTGAATCTCCAAATCCCCGAAGTTCTGAAGTACTGAAGATTAAAGGTTAAGTAATGATCATTTTAATAAAGCTTGATTAAGGATAATTAATCACTTCGTGACTTCGACCTTCGAGATATGTTTAACATTTTCTATTCAAAAGTCTTGAATTCCTGAATTCCCGAAGTGTCGGAGTACTTACTATCGCTAATCAATATTTTAAATGACAATAAAAAATATTAGGGTAAGATATTAGAAGTAAAATTTTCCACCAACAAGTAATAAATTCACCAACTTGCTAGCATTATGACCCCAACGTTCAAATGTGAAGTATTAAATGTAGAATTGATTGTGTGTTAAATTGTGATTTGATAAATATTTGAACTCTAATCTATCTATTTATTCGCATTCATAAGTGTTATGTTTCCTATAGGATAAAATATTGTTAACGAGAAGTCATGGAGCCTCGCAAGGGATCAAAGAAGACAATCCAAGAGGATTCCACAGAGGAGTCGAACCCAAATTATGATATTTATTCAGACACTATGGCTCGTTTAACAAGTAGCATCAAATCCTGGGCACAGGTCTATGAAATTATTGAATAATACCAATCAATTGTTTTAGATGATGTAAGTGAAGGTGAAGATGTTTTAAATGTAAAAAATCTTAAGGAGGTCACCAAATCGGAACTACATAAGGTTGCAGCATGACCAAATCTATTTCCCTACACAAACATGATATGTTGGGCTCTAGAGCATGTGGATTTACCAACCAGGACCATCTACAACCATTAAAGAACTATTGTCAGCTCTTTTAAAATTGAATATATCCAAGTAATGTATAAATTGTCCAATACTCCCAAATATGTCTACAATGCAAAATTTGTGAAAACGTTTGAGAAAGAAGAATGTGTAGATTATGATAGAAGCATCCATGATATAATTAAAACTTGGTGGGGAAATGAAAATACATTTAAAGTGGATAGTCATGGTATATACTCCAATTTTTCTTGTGATGCACATATTATGTACATAACTATGATGCTTTGTAGATTGTATGGAAAGAAAAACCCTACACATTTTAGCATTGATTGGGTTCCTATTATTAATGAAGTTGCATAGGGTTTCACTTTTCATTGGGGAAATTTGTTGTCTGATAACATGGTCAAACAAATAGGGATTTATACAAGTCAGAAGTCTAAAGGTAAACCAACTCCCTTTTATATGCTAGCATATATTATGGATGCTATATGTTACTAAACCCCTTTCCCATTGATGAGTTGGAGTTGGAATCCAAAATCTTATGAGCCAATACAAATTTATCATTCCAAGTTGTGGGAGGAAATTGCAAAAGACCATTTTTATGAAATTGTCCATCATGTTATCATCCCAATTCATGAAGTTCTATATGGTAATCTTCCTCCCAGGATTTCTGAGTAGATAATGGGAAATTTAGGTGCAATTATAGACTGGTATATCCAAGAAATTGTTTATTATATCAGGGTTTATGGTTGTTTTTCATCTCCTCATGCTTTACCAAAATTCCTGCCAGATAGACTTGTTTGCAGGGAAGTGGCATACCAGAGAGTTTCTGTAGGCATAACCAAAGAATTAAGGGCAACATAGAAAAGGGTATGACCAAATTATCCCATATAGGTTGGTGAATATTCCTTGTTAGATTTTAGAAATGCTAAGGTGGAGGTTTCATCCTTGGAAGATATTACATTGTCTTCCATTGAATTCAAAAGGCATGATCCACATAAATTGGTTGAAAATCATTTGGCTCATATCAACATGAAAAAGTACTTTAACGAATATTCACCATTTGATGATATTTTCAGAGGAGAGAAATCATATGATGAATTTCAATCCAAAATCCAAACTCTCTCTAATAAGAAACAATCATATTTTCTCAATTTTCAAAATCACAGGAGAAGTTGTTTACCAAATATTTTACAAGTAGAGCAACGTTTCACTCACATTGGTAATCTAGTTTTAGATGTGCCACCATATTCTAATCCTACAAATCATGATCTACCTGAGGTCAAAACTAGGGAAGTTGATAAAACACCAGAAGCATAATCAAAATTTACAACAAAAAAGGAACATAACCTACCAGGTAAGACTATGTAAGAAACATTGGCTATGCTTGAAGAATTCATGAAGCATGGACATGTTTTCCCTCAAATTTCTTCAAACATTGAGACTCCCTTAAAGAATGTCTCTACTCAAGGGGAATATACTGCACTTACATATCCTATTCTATCCTTAACTCATCTTGCATCAAGATTTGAAATACATGATTCAGAGGTAGTAAATGTTGAAGATTTGAAACCTATTGAGTCATAAGAAATGCCTTCATCAGATTTATTTTTCAGCAAGAAAAGGAAAGATATTGTGTAGAGAGAGATGTAGAAGAAAGGATATGTAATCACAAACATGAAAACAATGATATTTGATGGTCAGGCACATAGTGACCCTGAATTTGCAAACCAAGTAGAAGATTCTTTGGGAGACTTTGCAATAGCAAATAGACAAATTAAGAGATAACACTGATTAGAAAAATATTTTAATTGAGAAGTTGCAAAATGGTTTGAAACAAACAGAGTCAATTGTTAAAGAACGAGTTAGTTTTGAATTAGCTCAGGTTCGACAAAGTTATGAACAAAAACTTAAACAACTAGAAGAGAAATTAAGAACAAGTCTCCAAGATCAACAAATATTGAAGAATACTCTTTCCCAGAAAGATGCATTAATACTCCATTTAAAATCCCAAGTCAAGAAGGTTGAAAATGAAATTGTTGACATTTCTTCTTTTAATAAACATGCCCTTGAAGTTAATGATGGATTACAGTCATCTCAAGATATTTTTTGTGAAATCTTGGAGATTGTTCAAAGATAATATCTTATCATCAATGATTCATTACAAACCATTGTTGATAAAGAAAAAAATTTAGTTAATATGAGATCCAAGTTTCAAGAATTGATGATGTGGACTCAAAGTTTAAATGTACCAGGAATTGCTCGGTTTTCAGAGCTTGAATAGTTAAAGGGTAAAATGGCAATAAAGACTTGGGAAAATAATCTTGAAGACAGTAAAAGATTGGCTAAAGAAGCCAAAGAAGCTTGTTTAAATACTCTATTAGTTGTAGATGTAGAAATGGATGATATTGACCTCGGTGATGTTCATTTAATTATTGGGACTCTCAATGTTAATGAAAAAAAAAAGATTTGAAGAAAAACAGGGAGAAGGATAAAGATGTCATCCAATAGATAAATCAAGTCAACTTGCAAATTTTAAACCATTTCCTAGTCAGACAGAGTTTAGAGTTTCAAAGTACCCAACAAGTTGTAGTCAGAGTACAAAATAATTTACCATTGGTACATAGAAAGGATTTTAACTTTGAATTAAATTTTAATACAGATCCCCCTAAGTTTGTAGTTTCATTATTGAATATGCATAGTCAATAAAAATATCAACATAAAATAGTTGCATCTACGAGAAAATAAAGAAAGGATAAGACTTAAAGCAACCAACAATGATGATGTTTCCATAAGCATGACATATGTTCAAATATTATATTTTGGAATATTTATTTTGATGTTAATTAAGCATTTAGAGGATTTTCTTCTATTTTAGTCTCTAGGAACATGGAGTCTAACCGATTTTGGTTATGAAGGAATTGTATAAATATATACATTTGAGATATGAAGGTGGTTTTTTCTTGCCCGATGTAAAGAAATACTTTCTAATAGAAATTGCTACAGAAATACAAAGATTCTACTTCTCATTTCCTTGAGTAATGTGTTTTCTGTGCGTTACTACTTTCATTATCATTATTCATTCTATGATGCTTAAGAAATGAATGATTGCAATTTAGTAATACATCTACTGCGATTTAATTATTAGACATCTATTTAGGTATAGATTTTCCTCTGTTTTGTTGTGAGTGGAACACGACCTGTATCTGTGTATTTTCTCTTATTTTATTATTCTAGACACACATTCCATATTTATTCCATTGAAAATAAAGATTTATCAGAATTGGATACCTTTTTTTGTTTGTCAATTTTTTTTACTCTTATTCTTCTTTTCATCTCTTGATTATTGATAAATGCTTAAGGAAAGAGATATTGCCTATGTATTTCCAAATTATAAAAGTATTGAAGTTTCATTCTAAATTGAAGGTAGAAAGGAACTTAAAATATAATATCATTATTTTGGATGCCTGACATTTTTCTTTGAGCCTAAAACAAATTCTTGAGGTGACCAAATTCCATTTGAATCAACAATGGGAATTATGTCCGCCAATGAAGCCCAATTAGACTCTTCAATGTTTGATGGTAGCACAATTCTGCAAATCATTGATCCGACAAATTTCGATGGGATTTAATAGTGATATAATTATGTATTTTTTAAGTATTTCATCCTAATGGATCAGTTCTCTTTTTGGGTTTACAAAGTTTTATAAGGTATTGAAAGACAAACACAATGATCTATCTGAGAGAAGACCAGGACTTAGGATAACCTTTCTGCTTGGGTATAAAAAAAACTATGTTAGGTTCAGATTGGAAAAAATACCATCACTTTACCATACCGTTAGATATAATTTGAGAGAAAAATTGGGGAAAGAGTACGCATGCAATAAAAAGAGGCTAAAAAATAATTTCACCACACCTTTCCACACATCACATGTTAAACATTATCGATTTTTCTTTTCATCAATATGAGATAAAGAACTGTAAGGTATTATAAGATTACTAAAGAAATATTATAAAATATATTACTCAATACAACATCAAATGTAGAGTTGAGAATGGAAACAATCCACAGGGTCATTCACATTCACGCTTTGGATGAAAAATTTCTGGTTCTCCACAAAATTTCTAAATTCAATAATCTTTGTTTGAGAAAATAGTTCCCTTACAAAATAAAACCATATTTTCTATGCACAAACCATCTCCCTTCATACATGGCCGATGTTATTATTTATAAAATTAAATCAACTAAAAATAGCTACTACATTGAGTCTTATCAAGTAAACAAAAGAAAAGTGGACTTAATCCACGTGTCGTTTTCTTGTTATCTCTAGTTGTCTTGATGTTCTACTGTAGTGGATTATTCCTCTCATATTCCGATCATTGGTAAAAGAGTTCTTCACATGTGCTGGCATAAGGAAACCTATGTTGGTCCATTAGTGCACTAAGAACCTCTTTCATCTCCACCACATATTCTTTTCATTTGTCCAGCTTGGAAATTAGTCACTGCAAAACTGTTGATGCTATGATCGGGGGATTCATGAACTTTTTCATATGTCCTGAGATAAGGGTTGATATATAAGAGATTTTTTATTCATACGCCTGATATAATTCGATGTGTTTCCTGAGTATGTCACACAAGTCTGTGAAATCCTCAAGTTGGTTGAAATCCAATAGATGGACATATCTAATTTGTTTGTTTATTTTCTCCTAGCTTTTCATGCATTCTTCCCATATTTCTTGCATTTTCTGATGATTTTCTTGTACCATTTGCGTCCAATGTTATGTTTCTCTGTGTATTTTGGTGACATTGTAATATGTTAGTACCCTAATACCATGTTCTTCTGTGTCTCGACCTGCTTGCACTTCTACGATGTACTCAATCCATTCCAAAGATTAATATGACTTTTCATACCATTGTTTCATATATTTGTAGGTCACCAATCCCATAAGAGTGTTTTCCTGATAGCCTTCTATCTGGGCCGTGGAAAGATCTCTTTCTGATTTGAATTGACTTTATACTTCCATGAAATCACCTTTAATAAGTATTATTTCCTGAGTGGTGTCCTGATAATACTCTGTTTGATGTCGAATATGCTCTAATTCCTTTCTCATGGCAGTGGATTCTTGTTCATCCCTTTTTCCTCTGTCTAGGGTGGCATCAGTTATAGCCATCTCGACTCCAAGAAACTCACTTACCTTGGTATGTTTTGTGTCAAATAAAGTTTCTTTTGTGGTTACAAATAGACTATTATCCAAAGTGAACATCCTTCTTTTGATAGTTCTTTTCATTACTTCCTTTATTTTGTTGTCATAAAATATGTCCTGCACATCAATAACCTCGTCAAAAGGTTCAGGAACTTGTTGATCTCCCCAAGAGAGAGTACTTCCCAAGCTCCCTGTCATGTAGAAATGTTCCATAGAAATTTCCTTCCCTTTTCCATAGTAGGCACTTGATTGATACCTTATTTTGTAAATGTATGCTCTTGCATGGGAGTTATAGGTGATTTCTATGTAGTGTTGGTTGTCTCTCTCAATTCCTCAAAAGAAATGTTCCCTGTGAGTTTTGGTGATAAAACTCTTTGTTGGTCAATTTCAGGTGGTGGTGTTACTATCTAAGTGTCAGTGTTTCATGGAAACCTGCACAGGAGACCTAGCTAAAGCATACACAAACAAAGCTTATCAAGAAAGGAAGAGAGATATAACATGAAGAATGAGAATCAATGTATATTATGATCTAATAAATGAGTGAGTGATCTTCACTCATATAGGCAATGCCATCCTATAATTAGGAATGTATGCACTTATGTCCCTTACTGTACTTGCTGTCACAATTAAATCATAAACCTTTTGCTTTTCTTTCCTCCAATTGTTAAGGTGTCAACCTTGTAGGTTGAGGTGTTTTAGGATAAGAAGCATTGTTCTCTCTATAGATGTTAGGATAGGTCCTTCTAGTAGCCATAGCCATATTTTTATTTTCAACATTTCTTGCCACCTTAAATGCATTCTCCAATGATTTGGGTACCAAAAGGCGAACCTCATGTTGAATGTTATCCTTTGAAGTTCCTATGAATACATCAATCAAGTGCTCATCTGGAATATCGGTTACCTTTATATTCAATCTTTGGAAGTTCTTAATGTGCTCGGTAACTGAACCCTTTTTCTTGAGATTTATCAATTGGCTAAAGAAGGTATTGCTCCTTGTATCCTCATAGTGTGCTATCATTTCTTTTGTGAAAATTGTCCAAGTGACGAGTGATTTGTGAGAACAAATCCATCGATACCAAACAAATTGATTAGGTTCTAAATATAACGAATCAATTTGTACCTTTTGTGTATGTGGCACATTATGGAGATCAAAGAATTGCTCCATTTGAAGTATCCATGTGATTGGGTCCTTGCCATCAAAATTACTCATATCAATCTTAGGAACATGGTTGGTCTTCAAACCAAAGTTGGAGTTTCTCCATTCTTGATTCACCTTCCTTGTGTCCTTATCATGAATTTCATGGGATGCATTTTCACTTTCGGGTGTCTTCTCTGTTACAACATTTTTCAATACTTCCATGATCTCCCTTTTAAGCCATCCATCTTGGATTCCATTGAATCCATATTCTTTTGTAGTTCATTTATGTCCCTATGCATTTCTTCACCTTCATCAAGAGTCCAATTGGGATTTTCTGGAGGCTTATTTGGTGTAGAAGGTCCGTCTTTTGGTGGCATGTTGGCCCAGTATCACTTTTGAATCTTGATTTTGAGGCGATTCTGCTAGACAATATTTATTCTGTTCTATCTCCCAAGTTTAGGCCCTTCTGGGTATGAAACTTTATTTTAGGTAGTTCTATGATATTTCTTCTCCTCAATGCCATAGGTCTGATCAAAATTGTATGTGCCAAGTGGAATTTACGGTAACTTCCTCACAACTTGCCGATTTTTGGCCTTTTCAGGAGATCTCACTTGTATAGCATGCCTCGCACAAAATAATTGATATCAAATTCTAAAACTCCCACCCAAAATACTAAAGACTGTCCACGATCTAATGAAACCAGTCCCACTCAATTTGGATACTCTATCAAGAAGTTATGATTGTTTTACCTGGAACACCTTCTTGAGACTAGTCAATAGGACTAGTCAGATACCCTATCTTACACAAGGTGTATCTACAAATTTAAGATGACCCATAAGCTAAAATTTTACCATAGATACCTTACTAATTTCTGTAAATGGCCTCCATATTTCAGGGTCTGAAATGTTACAAAAAAAATTTATAGTGAAAATTTCGCAATGTCTCATTTCAGGATGATTCCAGAACCCTATCTTGTACAGGCTGTATCTCTGAAAGTATAAGGATTCAAGAGATGAATTTTGAAACCAACGTACCTTGATCCGTATACTAAGTATCCTCCAAGACGTTCCTTCTGAAACGTTGTAGAAAACAATTTATAGCAAAAATTCCATGATGTCTCAGATGTAGCAGCGAAACCCCAAGACCTTGAGCTCTGATACCATATGTTAAGAACCAAACATCAATATAGCATAGAAAAACCTCAGGAAAAGTACTCAGCGCCTTGAAAAAGAGATAATTTCAGATAATAAGCCTCTTCAAGGGGAAACCTCCTTTTACCCCACTTAAATGTTCAAGTACCAGATGCTTCAAAATGAAAATGTCTCCTTGGTATATATAGGAGACTAGGAGGTATAATTACAACTAATGGCCTAAAGCCGACATAAATAAAATAACATTACTAATATAATATTCCCTAATTAAGGGGTAATGAGCCAATATTAGGGCTTAACATGGACAAGATGAAATGGTGTGAAACCAATGGCAATTTTAAATGTCATGCGATAATCCCACAGTTCGAAAAACAACATATGGTGCCAATTGGTCTTATGTTTGTTGACAGTGTGCTGCAACATGATTTTTAGGACCTTGTTGACTGCCTCTACGTTTCCATTGGAATGAGGGTAGTATGGGGAGGTGAACTCGTGGGAGAAGCCTAACTTGGAGGAGAGTTCGACGAAAATATCATTCTCTAAGTGTTTCCCATGATCGGAGATTAATTGTAGGGGGACTCCAAAGTGGGAGATGACATGGTTAAAGAAAAAATGCGTTGCAGTGTCAACGATGTTGTTGAAGGTGGGCATGGATTCGACCCATTTAGTGAAGTAATCGATTGCAATGATGATGTATTTGTGTCCATTTTTGGATGGGGGGTTGCAATTCATAAAGTCTATGCCTCATTTACAAAAGGGGCCGACAGTAATGACTGGGTGTAGAAGACCAGGTGGTGCTTTTGCTTTGTTCGTATATAGATGACATTTGTCACATCGCTTCACAGTGTGGATGCAGTCGTGAAACAATGTGGGCCAAAAATAGCCTACTCAAATGATTTTCTGGGCGGTGGACATCCCTGAGAGGTGGCCACTGCAGGCGCTGCTATGGCAGTCATTCAAGACTCTGTCGGCTTCATCAATAGTCAAACATCAATGAAGTATGGTGTCGACCCCTCATTGATATAAGATATCTCTGATAAGGAGGTAGCGAGGGGCTTGGTGCCAAATATGTCGATGATCATCCTTGGAGAGGTGCTTTCTGAACTTCTAGGTTCGGAGGTAGACGAGGATATTGCCATACCTAGGATCATTTGAAGGGATAAAAAGGAGATATTCATCAAGGAAGTTGGTATTGACGGGAAAGATAGTAGTTTTGGAAGGAAATGTTGTAACGAGTTCGGGAAGGACGAGGGATTTCTTGCTCTTGGGTGTTGAAAAATCAAGGTCGTACTTCTAAAGGATGACAATCCAACGAGCAAATTTACCATTAATTTTTCGGTGGATGAGCAAGTATTGCATGGGGTTGGAATCTGCTACGACCTTCGTAGTTCGAAGCAGGATGTAATGGCACAGTTTCTGGACTGCTAGGACAACTGCAAGGGAGATTTTCTCTTCGTGATTGTATTTCAAGGGTGGCCCGGAAAGGTTTTTACAAACATAGTAAATGACATGCTCCCAGTCGTCATCCCCTAATTGGATGAGAACTCCTACTACAGAGATGGCTGAGGCCGATAAGTAGAGGATATAGTCGCGATCATAGTCAGGTGGACTAATTAATGGAGCATTGGAGAGGGATTCTTTGAGATCATCAAAAGCGTTTTGAGCATGTTCATCCCATTGGAATGGGATTTTGTGGCATAGTAGGTGAAGGAAGCCATGTGCTCGAGCAGTGTAATTGGGAACAAAGCGGCGTAAAAAGTTATCTTTTCCTTGTAATCTTTCTAGTTGGCGTAAATTCCAAGGAGGGGGAATTTCCGTGATGGCTTGGACCTTGAGGGGGTCTATTGTGATACCGTGTTGGGAAACGATGAACCCGAGGAGGCATTCAACGGTGACACAGAATATGCACTTGAGAGGGTTTAAGCGGATATTATACTGACGAAATTTGTGAAAGGCAGTGCGTAAGTTAGGAAGATGTTGAGTGCATTTCTTGGATCGAGCCGTGAGGTCATCCAAGTAGATGAGGATGATTTGAGCCGGATCATGAAATATGTATGTTATGGTGCATTGGAAAGTGGCACCGGAGTTTTTTAGGCCGAAAGGCATGACATGATATGCAAAAGTACCCCAAGGGGTAGTGAATGTGGTTTTGTATTGATCAGCTGGGTGAATTTGGATTTGGTTGTAGCCAGAGAAACCGTCCATGAAGGATAAATCCCCATGGTCAGCACAATCATCAATAATTTGGTCAATAAAGGGAATTGGAAAATTGTCTTTGGGATAGGTGTGATTGAGATCGCGAAAATCCATACAAACAAGGATAGTGCCCTGTTTTTTGTTAACGGGGATTGGGTTGGAGACCTAGGACGTATATGCGATGGGGTATATGAACCCTGTAGCACGTAATTTGTCAATCTCGGCTTTGATGGCTGTTGCTTTAGATGGGTGTAATGGACGTTTCTTTTGTCGTACAGGTGTGATATCAAGCCAAGTGTCTATACGATGTTTGACAATAGAGGGATCAAGGCCAGGAATTTTGGTGTATGATGTGGAAAAAATGTCCCGGTACTCCTGGAAGAGGGATTTGTAAGCTATGAGTTCTTCGGGAGAGCATGCGACACCAGTGGTGATTTCCTCTATGATTCTAGGCTTGATAGAAATATCGATTTTGATGGTGGGGGAAATGTTGGCCATGTTTCCTTCTTCAAAAGCGTCGAGGGCAGGGATAGGTTTATTGAACCAATCTATGTGCCCTGAGGGGAGAAAATATTTGGTTTCAATTGCATACATGGAGTTTTGAGTAGGAGGTGAAAAAGCGTCTTGTGAAAGAAAGAGCGCTATGTGATGAAGAGAAACCCATGGGCAATCGGGGGTATTTAATTCCTCGAGGATGTCCTCATCACAATGGAACTGTCGAACATACAAGGGATCTAGGAGAGTAACATTGGTGATTGTTATTGTGTGGTTGTCTTCTAATGGGGAAGAGGCAGGTGGGGTGACACAAGGGGGTTGCGATAGTTCGCTCGACATGAACCAAATATCAAGATATTGTGGGTTGAAAATGGTAGTCGGGCGTAAAATTTCCGTGGGGAAATGAACTGGTGAATTGGTGGGATTTGGGGGTAAATCCTCATCGTGGCTATTTATGAACCATGGAGAATTGGGGGGATTTGAGGGTAAATATTCCTTTAGTATATCTATGAACCATGGAAGGGTAGGGAGTCCCTCAGGCTCGGGGGAGAAGATATAAACAATATCGGGAGAGGGAGTAGGGGGAATTACCGGCGTCGCTGGTGGTGAGGTGATGGGAGGATTTTGAATCAGGGCCATTTGTCGATGCCTGTATTCAATAATCATGGGACACTGGTAGGTGAAATGGTCTATTGATTCATAGAGAGAGAAAGGGCATCTCATCCATTTGTTGATGGAGGTCGTGACATAGTGGATGTCGGTGACTTGAGTTTGAAATGACGTGGGTGGAAGGGGTTCTTGCTGAAAGCTCTGGCGAACTGTCATTAGTGTCTGTCGAAATTGAGGTAACGTCGGGCAATGGTGGGTGTAATGGCCATACTCGAAACAAATGGCACATGCTAATTTGGTTCGCAACCCTTTGCTACCTGTGTTAGGGGATGTAGTGGTAGTATTGGAGGAAGTGACGAGTGGTGTCGTTGCCCGAGGGAGTTGAATTAAATTGCGTAGCTCGGGGAGAGATGGGAATTTATTGGTGGGGTGTCCGTCTTTCTCGCATAGTGCACAAGGAGGTTGAACTCGAGGTGGAAGTGGAGCGGTGGGCTCTTTCTTATTCCGTCTACCCCTAGCTGTAGTAATGGTGCTGGTGGGTGGGGGTGCGGGTGGTGGGGTGGGAGTAAATATTGGAATCAACATCGAGATTCGTTATGTTTGGGGAGGGAGGTATAGTTGAGGGACCATATATGGTGGATGTAGATACCATACTAGAATTTCCAACACCATATTGGGAAGGGTAAGCGTTGTAGCTACTTGGAAAGATTGTACGCCCGGTGGGGGGTAAAAGAAAGGGATTTGAGTAATGTGTTGGGGGACTGTCTCCCAAACTGGGATGTGGACTTGGGGGAGGGTAAACTCAGGAATAGGTGGAGCTAGAGAGTGCTCAGGGAATTCCTGAGGGAGGATCTCTGCAACAAGTGGGACGCCAGATATTAAGGAAGCCTCAGTGGGAGGAAGGATAGCTCTAGTTTCTGTTCCATTGGATGAGATGACACATACTTGTGTTTAAGTATGGATGAGCGGTGGTGCTCCATGGTATGTGCCTAGCAAGGATGGGTCTTTAAAAATTCTAGGGCCCATCTCGATGAGTGGGTATGCATCGAGATTAGTGTGGACGAAAGGTAATATGTTATCGATGTTGGAGGACGGGTTGGGATCGTAATGTGATACTTAGTCGATGGTGACGATATTCCCGTTGTGGGGAAACATCATTGTGAAAAACACAAAAGAGGCCACCGCCTTCATAACATACATGTAGCTACGTCCGAAAAACATGTTGTAATCAAGCGGAGCATCAATAAATTCAATGTCAATGAGGATAGTTTTTCCCCCAAGTTCAATGGGGAAATTTTGAAAGAGCCCTTCAAGAGATGATGATCGTCTGTCATAAGCCCTCAAAGTAATGGTGGATGGTATGAGCTCAGGGGAGCCAAGTTTTTTCCATACGGTTTTGGACATGATGCATGCGGATGCACCTTCATCAATAATGCAGCGGTGAACTGTGATGTTCCAAATTTTAACCGATATTTGGAAGGCTACCAGAGCGGGGAGGCGGGGTTCTCTGCTATCAAGATCAAATGTGATGAGTCGGGTGTCAGAAAGATCTACTACACCTAGTGTAGAAAGTAATGATTTCCGTTGAGTGGGACATGTTTGAAGGACTTATAATATTGACACGGTGGTAGGAGATTGGGCCAAGTCATCGACTAAGTTGTAATTGTGGGTCTCCCTATCCTAAGGGTTGTTTACATTCCTTCGCAATGGGTTGCTAGGAATGCGAAGAGGTGTTTCACTATTAGGGTGTGGAATCATCAAAGGTGGGCCAGTTGTTACTGGGGTTGCTTCTGAGGTAGTGGGAGAAGAGTCATGGGGTGTGCTATATTGACGACTGCACGTTTGTAGAAGTATTTCTTCCTCGCTGGTGAGGAGAATAGTGCAATCTGTAGGATTGCCAGGATTTGGATACTGTCTTATCTGGGGTGGGGCAAGATGTACCTCTTGTTGAGTGTTCATCACGCCTTGGTGTGGAATGGGGTTTTGCAGCACGGTGGGATGTGGTTGCTGCACATATTGTTGAGGGGCTTGTTGGGGGGCAGGCAGTGCTGGCGGACGTGGTTCATTTCCGGATTCTTTCATCCGTTTAAAGTCAGCGATTTGAGGGAAATGGTGAGTATAATGGCCATACTCACCACAAAGGGCACAAGGGAAGTTTGTCCAAAGATTTTTGTTATTCTTCCCTTGGAGTTTTTTATTATTTCCCCCTTGAGGGTTCTGGTTCCCTTGATTTTGGTTGCCCCCAACAAGTTGGTTTTTTTGGGGGTGATTCCCTCCTGGTCCGGGATTATTGTTGTTTCGGGTTTTTCCTTTATTTTTGTCATTGTTCGACTGATGGGTCGGATTAGCCGTATTCAGATGTTCAAAATTTTGATATTGTTGAATGGGAGAGGGTTGAACAAACTTAACCCCAGCCTGTGGGTGTCCTTGTGGTGGAATCATGGGCTGAGGGGGACCAGGAAAAGGAAAGTATGGATTATTGGGTGGAAATGGTCCGTAGGGTATATAGGAAGGCGTAACACTTTCACTAGTGCTTAGGGTGTGAGATGAGGTAGAGGGGGTACGAGAACTTGGTTGGGCCGATGGGCGTACTGTGGGTGTTGGCGGTGGTCCATTTATGGGTGGAGGAAGGGAAATGGGGTATGGTTGTTGATAAGGGGGAGGAGGATAATAAGGGGGTCTGCCGTATGCTGATGGGTGTTGAGGTGTCCCATACACGGGTGGTTGTTGGAGGTGCGAATGGTGGTGGGTAGTGGTACCAATCAATCCATCCACTGAGTGAGACATTCTAGGTTTGTCTTAGCCGAATGGCATGGGTCTCGGGGTGTCAAGTAGTACTATATATAAGTATCATGACTTTGAATAAATGAGTTCAAACTATTGGGCCTTGTCGATGGCTTCTTCTTCATATTGGGAGAAGGTGGCGGCCACATCTTTGGCAAGTAGAGGAACGAGTGATTTGAGAAACTAATTGAGGAATTGTTGCTTTGTGGCTTCAGCTTTGCATAGACTATGTCATCGATGCCATTCATGAATGTGGTTAGCGATGTGTGTGGAAGAGGTTTGTTTGAACTCTAAGAGAAGTTCGAGACCATTTTCATGATGGATTGGTAGTTGAAAGAAGGTCAAAAATGATTTGGCCAAAGATTCAAAGGTCATATCGGACCCAAATTATTCTTCTACATACCACTTGGCTAATGGGTCAGTGAATTTGCATTGAAATAATCTCAATCAGACAGATTTGTCCAGGATGTTGTTTGAAGAGCACCATAAGTGGAAGGTCATGATATGGTTGGTCGGGTCATCTCTCGCTTTTCCTTCAAACTTGGGGATGTATGAAGGGAGTTTGGTAGGCATTGTAGGCCATGTGGGGTCATGTAATATAGGATCAGGTTAGCTTAGTCATATCCGATATGTTGAGGGAAGCCAAGTATGGCATCTGGGGTGGTGGTGGGGGATTAATTCCCGTCATGATGGGGATGTTTTTTGTACCTGATCCCTGAGGAGGGTTGGTCCCAGCCATGGTGTGAGTGGTTTGTGTACTTGAATCGTGAGGGGGGTTAGGTGGGGTTGTACTTCCCCCTTTAGTGTAAAGGAGAGCAAGTGGATGGTTGTACTTCCCCCTTGGGAATGATTCCCCCCACGCTTTAGTGTAAAGGAGAGCGAGTGGATGGTTGACCTTGGGAAGTGGACCCAAGTAAAGTGGAACCAATCAAAGTTGGTCCCAATACAATAGCACTCAAAGGGGTGTGAGAAGGGGGAGTCAATGAGTTGGCAAGACTAGGAACTCCCCCTATAATAGGAGGGAGATTTAGTAAGTGTCTGGAACGACGGGGATTTTATGGGTCCCCTATGATGTCCAACTAGCCAAGTGGATGTGTGTAAATGGTGATGAGAGAAAATAAATGAATAAGAGTCTTTGCTGTAATTTTTTGGACCTTCACAATATATTTCACAATCTCATGTAATCACAAAAGCATCAGACATAAACTAATTGATAAACAAGCATAGATGTGGGTAGGTGTATTTTGTCCGCGTGGGAGGAAACAAAGAAAAAAAATTCTCGTTTCCTAAAATGCGTAACGTCCTTCCTCTCAAATAGCACTGGACCTTCCAATATCTCTCAACAGTGAGGTCTGAAGCCACCGGAAGAGGAACTAGTGAAGGATGAAGTAATCATCTATAATCAGGGGTAGAGGGTGCATATCCTGAAAGAGCTGGCAATATTTCCCAATAGCCACACAAAATTCGACCAAGGTGCAATTGCAGCCCACAATTGTCACCTGGGTACATGCCCTAAAATTTGGTCACTAGGTACCTCGGTCAAAGTGCAACATTTAGATTTTCGGCCTCAGAAATGGGTCACGGGATGGATCCTGTCCAAGAGATGGGTGCCTCAAGGGGGCATGCATAGAACAAATGGACCTCGGCCTTCAACCCTTCACGGGTATTTCCCTGCCTTATGGTTTAGGAACAATTGACTTGGAGGATTTAAAGTTCCCTATTTGACAACTTCTATTGTTCGAAGATGTGAGAACCAGATAACATGGATTTATTTGGATGCCTATCCCCAAGATCCGACGTAGACTAAAAAATTTCTTTTGAAACCTCCTGTGGAGGAAAAATTAGTGAGATTTTGGAAAAAATTTAGATGTGTTTGTTTTGACAGATTGGGGGTGTCACCCAACCTCATTGAATTTAAGAGGGAGTGGATAGTTTTGTCAAGAAAGGGGTGGGGAATTTCATAATCCCTTTGGAGGAAACATACTTCAACCTCCACAATTCGAGACGAAAACTATGTGAGTGAGTGGTGACTTTGTGTGTGAACAAGTGAAAGTGTGCCAAATTTTTAATAAGTTAGGTGTCACCTTGTTGCATGTGGACTTTGTGTGGTCCTTACAAGTCTTGATTACCTAATTTACTAAATGCCATTGGTACAACCTTGCGGAATTTTAAAGTCCCTAGAGAACTAGCATGTGGACATGTGGGTCCTTACTAATCCTTTAACTCCCTAGTGTGATTTAATCTAAGAAAGCTTCAAAACTATCCTATATTGTAGACATGTGGGCATGTATGGGCATGGTACAAAACCTTTAAACTGATGTAGTGTTTGTAATTTAAGAAAGTAAATTCAAAACTATCCTATATTTGTAGCATGTGGGCATGTATGGGCCCTTACAAATTTAAGATGTGTTTGAAAAAAGAAACTAAGAGGAGTCCCGAGGGGGTTGTTGTCCTCTCCTAAAGATTTTTTCTTTTTAAGGGAGATGAAATTTTCCCTCAATCATTTTTCTGATTCTCGAGATCGCTTTATGGCGTGAGAGAAGAGCATACTCAACAATTGAGGTTCAATTTATGGGCCCAATGGAAGTAGTTATATTTGTGATATAGAATGATTCCAACTTATATTTAATCAAAGCAAGCCATCCATGTGGCAAAATGAAATCAAAAAGAGGAAAAATAATGATTTTAACCCCCTAAGTGCCTATGTTTTGACTATCCCTTCATATGGAGAGGGAATCTAAGTGTGGTGCATATTACAATTTGCAAGGAATCAAGCTTAAGAAGGCTATGGGACCTCCAAAAATAACAAAACAACCTTACATTGTGTGAATTTTTGAGAAGATGCACAGGTTTCAGAGTAGACAAAGGCACATGTGGCGCCAATGCGCAACTAAAAAATGACCCTTTGGCGCAGGTGCGTAGAATGCGCTGAGAAAAATAGTGGGTTGAGCACACGTGTGATGAAGACGTGCTTGTGGGTAAAAACACCCGTGCACTTTTGTTACACGGCCATGAAGAAAATTTCGGATGAAATTCTCTCAACGCATCTTTGAATTTGGATTTTTGTAGGTAGGCTTGGGCCGGTTATGGTTCCTATAGGTTAAATAAACAAAAAGAAGAGCTAAAATAACCCAAATGGGGGAGGAAATTGATACCTTTCCCCAGTGGAGTCGCCAATCCGTTGCACCCCTTTTGTCACCTGAATGAGCAAAATATGGATGCTTACAAGCCTAGTTGGGTTATCTAGGAAAGACAGCAGTGAATGCAAGAGTTAGAAACATCAAGCATATGATATAAACAAAAGACTAAACTAAGAACAATAAAATAAACTAAACTAGAGTGCATAAGGACATTAGAACAATAAATAAGCAACATTCATGCCACCAGTGGAAAGGATTATATTAGTGGAAAGACACCAAAGGGAAAGGGGGACTTATGGGTCCCCTCTTCCTCCAAGGAAGGGCTCTTGAACCCCCAAATATTGATCTCTTCTTACAACTAGAAAACTTGAAGGAAATGGTGAAGAAATCCAAAGCTCATTCACTCAAGAGGTGATGTGAATAGCTCAAATGAGATGATGCTTGTATGCTCTTGACAATGAAAGAGGATCCTCCAAGAGAATATAGGCAACATAACAATACAAATGAATTCCTTGGAAATATAGTGCACCCATGGCCTCCTTTTATAGCATATCTTTGAGGCATTATGCAACCAGTTCATAGTGTGAACAAGGGGCCCTTTAGGGAACCCTTAGGTCTTTGACCAGCCCCCCAGTCGGATTCAGTCAAGATTTAGGTGTCAAATCGACTTGGAAGCTGAACCATAAGTGGGTGGAAGGCCTACCAATATCATAAATGCATCATTATGAGGGGTGTGCAATAGTTTGCGTCCACAGTCGTGAATCGTGCACATGTGCATTTTTCTTGCGTTTCTGGATGGTGCATGTGTGCGCGCTCCCTGTGTAGTCTTAGCGCATGTTGATTTTATAGTTGTTTGTATAGTTTTGGACCCTTTGGAAATGCATTTTTGGTCCATGAGTGAACTAATGGGTGTTTTGAAGATGATGGATTCCTGTAACCATTTGCAGATGAAATTCCGGTGATAACACATGGGATCAAAGCCACCCTTCCTATTGAGTGCGAAATCCCCCCATTACACACTACCATAGAGGTATTACTTGACATTGATCCAATGGAGCAACACATCCTGACCTTAGAATCACTTGATGAAGACCGTCGATCTTCATTACAACACAACAAGGAAGCTAAAAAATGGTCCAAATCCACCTTCGACCGCCATGTCAACCTTCACTCATTCAACGAAGTTGACCTCATGTTAGCCTATTATATCTCCCATGACACCCTCGACCATGGGAAATTCAAGTCATTATGGCATGACCCCTTCATCATCCAACATTTCCTCACTAAAGGTGCCTACATCTTGGCCTCTCCAGAATGTTGGACAACTAAGAGGGGGGGGGATGAATTAGTTGTTACCGTGCTTAAACAATTATGCTTCTTTTAAACTCTTTGCAGAAACACTGAATGATGATCAAAATAATGCAGGGAAATAAACAATGGCACATTCAACATCAGTCACATATATGAGAAACACAGAGACAGATATTTCCCGGGGAAACCCATACAGGGTAAAAACTTTCTTTTATTTATATGATAAGTAATAGTTACATTCTTTACATTATCATACATATGAGCACCAAATCATAATGAGGCTACAACCTCAGTTATACAAGCTGCTACTTGCTGAGAGCACCAACTCTCTATTTTCTCTAACACCCACTAGAAGGAAGCACCAACTCCCTAGTTTCTCTAGCACCAACTAGAAGGAAGCACCAACTCCTTGGTTTCTCTAGCACCAAATAGAAGGAAGCACCAACTCCCTGAGTGTTTCCAGCACCAACTAGATGGAAGCGACAACTTCCAATCATACAGGCACCAACCTGTATAACAAAGAACAAGAGTTCTCCCTTTCACCACCCTGCCACCCTGGTTTCTCTGGCGGCAACTAGATGGAAGCTACAACTCCCTGTGTTCAAGCACCCACTTGAACCTACGAGGACAATAGTCCTCCCTAGCACCTCCCTTCCACCCTGAAATATAAATCTTTGCTACTGATACTTACTACCGTGATATAATGTTCAACAGTGGCTTACCAGACTCATCACTATTCTGCTGCATTTCATTTCTCTGTCTGCCTCACTGCCTTCCTGCACACATGAATTGCACTATCTGTTCTTCTTCTTTTTATGCTCTGTGCACCATGTCCATTCACTGCAAAGTTCCTCTTCTATTCAATTCATATGCTGCATTCTCCTCCTTCTTTTCACATGAATCACCTTCAACAACAGTGACCACAGCAACTCCCACAACAACCACAACCTCAACAACACCATCCACAATAACAGTAGCAACCCCACTCTCTTCTTTGTTCTACATTCTTATAGCCTCTGCTCTGCTTGTGCACACAATATTCACCATGCCTTTGCATGCTCACCCTACGCCTAACTCCTCCACAACTCAAGTGATTTGTCTGAATCATCATGGTAACTCTTCAACTTCCTCAGCGGTTTTACCATGCATTCAGCATCACTGGGTGTTCTGCTGAGATTCCTCAACTTCTCTGGCAGTTTTGACTTCTCCTCATCTACAAAGCAGTCGAGATTTTTACCTCTATTTTCTGGTTAATCGCTCATCCATCTGTCAATTCCTCTAAGAATCGTCTTCATTTACTGGAAGACACTTGGAGAAACTTCATCTCCTCTGGAAATCGCACAGAAGTCTCTTCGAATTCTTTGGCAGAGACCATCAATGGTTTCCAACAGTTAGACTGCGAGGGGAAACATTAGCCCTCCGATCGTGATCAGATTTACCAACACCATTGGATTAACTCTGTCATTATTGATTTGTTTCTCACTTTCACAAATCAGGGATTCACCGATGAGACATCTTGACTCTCCATGTCGCGAGCTTAGAAAAGGAGCTTGGTTTCTCTAGCTCCCTCCTTCTTCTTCCGCCGATGTGACCAATGGCTGTGACCATAGGTTGAGCCAAAACGTGTTTCGCATTTCGGCATTTCGGGGTTTCGACACTCCTATGGTAGAGTCTCTTGACACTCCATGTCCCGATATCCGAAGCTCCGAAATGGATTCGGATCAACAGTCCACACCCTAATTGATTCGACAGTCCTGATCTCTTCGTGATTTCGTATATCGCGATATCGAGGTTCGTGAATTCGAGACTCCTATGGTAGGAGTTCTTGCCTCTCCAAATTTTGATTCGTGAAACTCCGAAATGGAGTTGGATCGACGGTCCAGATCGCACCTTGATCTGACGGCTACAATTAAATCGCGATTTCGGCATTCCTGTGGTGAATGTTCTTATGCATCTCCAACTCCTCTTTTCTGAAACTTCGAAGTGATGTAAACCTGTTAACGTCACATGTGGATTGACACATGTCGAATAACTGCCACGTGTCACTATGATTCATGACTTACATGTGCCTGAAATTTTGAATCAGTTTGACACTTGTCATTTCTTGGTTGTGCCACGAGTTCTTAGCTGACGTGGTTTGTTGATGTGAGTCCGATCGATGATCTAGATGTAATCTTGATTCAACGACTCAGATTATATCGCGATTTCTCATATCGCAATTTTGGCAGTCCTGTGGTATTGTTTCTTGCCTCTCCAAGTCACGATTCGCGAAACTCCAAGATAGAGATGAGATCAATGATCCACGATCTCGATGAATCTACGGTCCAGATTTCATCGTGAATTCGCATCTTGTGATTCCTTCGATGGAATTTCTTGTCACTCCAAGTCGCGATAGGTGAAACTCCGAAATGGAGCTTAGATCAATGGTCCACGTCTTTTGGTGTATTGACGGTCAGGATCTTTTCGTGATCTCGCATCTCGCTAATCCTTATATGGAGGTGCTCGTCACTCCAAGTCAAGATAGGCGAGACTCCGAGATGGATTCGGATCAATGGTCCAGATCAAACCTCGATCTGACGGCTAAGATTGTTTCGCGATTTCTCATATCGCGAATTCGAGAGGTTAGGGAACCCCGTTCCTTTGACTTTCCAATCAGCGACATGACGATCTTTTGCCACGTATCCTATGGATCCAATGGTTCAGATCTTGTCATGATTTCAACACTTCACAGGCCTTCTTCATGCTTGATCAATGGTCCACATTCCTTGGTGACCTGATGGTCAAGATCTTTTCGTGAATTCGCATATCGCGATTTCACCACTTCGCGATTTCGTCTACCTTGCAGCTTCACGATATCCAACGGCTATTGGTCCTTCATAGTTACCCTAGATTCTATGTCCCAGATCTTCTCTTTATTTCGCCACTTCACGATTTCACCTCTTCGTGATTTCTCATTCTTGATGTATAAGTTATCAACACCTTCAAGTCCCGATCTATGAAACTCTAAAATGGAGTTTACTCTTCCGATATTTCCATGCCATTATCCCTTTCTGTTGATCTTCCTTGCCTTTCTTTTTGTTGATCTTCCTTACTTGTTCTATAGTGCCTTCCCAAAATACTTCTGGTGCCCATCTGTTACATTCTTCCTGTACTCATGCCATCTTCACTGTTGTACTTTCCATCAATGACAAGCATACGCTACCTGTTAAACATTTTCCAACAATCTCCCCCTTTGGCATTGATGGCAACAAAGACACCCAGATTCTTTTCTCCCCCTTTGACATCAATGTCAAAGAGAAAATGCTCCCCCTGAGCTGTGGCAGTAATTTTAGGAGGTATCAGATAATAAGACCAACACAAACTCCCCCTAACAGGAATAATTCTCTTATTTGAGGCCTGCAGATGTTTGTATCCAAACCAGAGTCTTGTTTTTCTGATTCTTGGAGCTGTTCATCCTCAACTTCCGTTGTATCCTCTATAGAAAAATATGCTCACCTCTCTTACTCGGACTCCTTCATCAGCCTTTTCTTCTCATGAGTGGATGACTCCCCTTGTCACTATTATCTCTCTGCTTCTGACTCTTTTCCCCTTTTTGTTCCTAAAGGTTAACTTTTCTTGACAAGGTCTTTCCTCTTGTTACCTCTATAGGATGTCATGTATATCATTTTGTAAAACAAAACGTTGTTGTTGAAGAGGCTTCTATCCCACTGACACTCTGCATAATTGTTGCTTGTTACTCTTCAAACAACCCTTGGATCTCCCCATTGATTCTCTTCGATTTCTAATGCTGCAATTTCATATTTCTTCCATGATGCATACAATCCAAGGTTTTATGTCCACATTCAATCACAGGAGAAAACTGCTACACCCACTCTCATACCTGCTTTTCTTTCTCACAAATGAAGGACTTGTTTCAGGTTTCTTAGGAGTATTGATTTTTTCTTTGTTATATCCAATACCAGATTTGTCATTTGGTGATATCTGACTATCCAAGATCTTATCCAGGGTGATGGATCTATTTAAGGACTTTCTTTGGGTGTCTTCCTTCTCAACCTTCAAGACTTCTGCTTCCTATTTATGACATGGTTCTTCTTCTACTTCATCCATGGGGTTAATGCTAACTGAACATGCTTTTATTGTATCTGAATCTTCTTCTTTACTTGCAGGGGAGGACTCAATTTCAACATCATTAATTTTATTTATACTTTTATTCACCACTTTTCCTGATTTTATATTTACCTTACATTCTTTGGACGTGATCACCTCTTAACTACCTCTGTCACACTTTTGGCTTGAACTGAGCGAATTATGTTTCAGACCATCCACAAGCAGAATGTATTGGGCATCTCCTTTGTCATTACTCAAACTCACCATCCCTCTATCCTTGATTTTACCTGGTTCATCATTTTCAAGGATCACATGTTCTATTTTGCTTTTACTTATGCATAGAAACTTATCCATGTCTCCATTCATGTGCTTGCAACATCCACTTTCTATATTCTCAGAGGCCTTTTGTTTTTTAATTGAAAGTGCTAGATCACATTTTTCACTATCTTTCCTTTTCCATGTGCTGGCCTTTTTATCTAAGAACTTTATCCTTGGTTCTTCTTTGTAATTCTTCAGATTGCAGTTTGCATCTTTGTGGCCAAAGTTGTGATAGTTATAGCATTCAATCTCATTGTTCAATGAGTCAAAGTTATTGTTGCAGGGTTGTCTACTCATTGACTGTTTATTATTTCTTGACCTCCTCAGTTGCATGTCTCTAGACTTAATTTGGCAATTTGCAATCTGTGATGGTTTGTTACTTGGTTGTATCATTCTTTGTTGTGGAAGATATTTGTTCCTTTGAAATCTTAATTGCTCATTTCTAAGTCTTAAGGAACAATTTACAGGTTTGTGACCAAAGCTAGAACAGTAGAAACAATATCCATAGAAAAATTCTTTGTACCTGGAAAGTGGTTTTCCTCTTTGAGAAAATCGATTTCTTCCATGTTGATGATGTCTTTGAGCAGGGAGTACATTATTTCTTTATTCTACAGATTCAATCCTGGCACCTCTTTCTTTACTCATCCTAGGAGGCTGATTGTCTTCCTTTATTTATGCAGATTTGTGGTTGTCATTGGTTCTAGATTTAACAAACTTGATGGGTTCTTTGTTTCTTGACTGACCACTACTTGATCCCTCTTCAAACCCCAAACCAGTTTTCAGCTTTGGATTTCTTTGCTAATTCAGAATGTCTGTTAATCCTTCTGAGGCTTTGATACTTGACAGATTCTGATGATACAAGGTTTGAAACTTCTCCATCTCTTTCCTAGTTTTCACTACTTCTTCTTCCAGGGCTTCATATATTTCCCTCTTTTCTGATAGCTGATGTTTCAGAATATCCTCGATTTTCCTTGCCTCTTCTAATTCCACTTTCAGCAGGGCAAAGTCTTCATCAGGCTATTTACTGTCTTTCTCAAACTGTATCAGCAATTTTTTTTGCTTTCTGTTCTTAATTCTTAGTCTGTCAATCTCTTCCAGTGCACTGATCAGTTCTCCTTCCATATCAACCACATCTTCTTCATCATTCTCATCACTGCCTGTTCTTTCATTATCATAATCCTCTTTGGCCATTAGCATGAAGTCATTTACCTTATCTTTACAGGAAGAGTCACTATCGATGTATTTTGAGGAGTCATCATTGTTTACACATAAACTCTTCTTCTTATCAAATTTTCTTGATTTGTGCTTCTCTTCATCTTCAGAGTTTTGATCATGTTTCTTATGTGGACATTTTTTTGCAAAATGACCTATCTTACCACAGTTGAAACATTTGAAGGGAAAATTACCTTGGTACTTTACTGATCCTTTCTTTAATCTTCTCACGAATTTTGCTTCAATTTCATCAGGCTCACAATCCTCATTCTTATCTGCTTTAAATGATGCTTATATAGAGGTGGTTTTATATATAACTATCCTCATTTCATATGCAGTCAACATTCCTAGAAGTTGATCAAAAGACAAAGTCTTTATATCATTAGGTTCTTCTATAGCTGAGACCTTTGGGTTGAACCAATCTGGCAGAGATCTCAACTTTTTTTGCACAAAAGAGGGTTCCTCAATTTTTTCACCAAGTGCTTTCATTGCATTTACTAGTTCTTCAACTCTCAGAAAATGCTTCCCAATGGTTTCATCTTCTTTCATCTGTAGCTTTTCAAACTGTACTCTGTAGGTTTGAAGCTTGGCATCTTTCACCTTCTCATTACCTTCATAATTGTTAATGAGTTTGTCCCACATTTCTTTAGCAGTTTGAAGATGCATCACCTTCACAAACTCGGCTTCTGGAAGTCCATTCAAGATAGCATTCATTCCTTTAGCATTAAAGATGAATTCTAACTTATCATCCTTGGAAGATAGCACACCAGGATTTATGTATCCAGTCTCTACTACATCCCAGACATCATCTCCTAAGGCCATTAGGTATGTTCTCATTCTAACCTTCTAGAAGGCAAAATTCGTTCCATCAAATAGAGGAGGCCTAGTGACTGAAGTCCCTTCATGGCTTGTCATGTTTAAGCTCTAGGATCTACCCTTAGATAAAAAGGGGCCTACTCTGATACCAATTGTTGGACANTTTTAAACTCTTTGCAGAAACACTGAATGATGATCACAATAATGCAGGGAAATAAACAATGGCACATTCAACATCAGTCACATATATGAGAAACATAGAGACAGATATTTCCCGAGGAAACCCATATAGGGTAAAAACCTCTTTTTCTTTATATGATAAGTAATAGTTACATTCTTTACATTATCATACCTATGAGCACCAAATCATAACGAGGCTACAACCTCAGTTCTACAAGCTGCTACTTGTTGAGAGCACCAACTCTCTATTTTCTCTAGCACCAACTCCCTGGTTTCTCTAGCACCAACTAGAAGGAAGCACCAACTCCCTGGTTTCTCTAGCACCAACTAGAAGGAAGCACCAACTCCCTGAGTGTTTCTAGCACAAACTGGATGGAAGCACCAACTTCCAATCATACAGGCACCAACCTATATAATAGAGAACAAGAGTTCTCCCTTGCACCACCCTGCCACCCTGGTTTCTCTGGCTGCAACCATATGGAAGCTACAACTCCATGTGTTCAAGCACCCACTTGAACCTATGAGGAAAATAGTCCTCCCTAGCACCTCCCTTCCACCCTAAAATATAAATCTTTGCTACTAAGAATTACTACAGTGATATAATGTTCAGCTGTGGCTTACCAGACTCATCACTATTCTGCTGCATTTCATTGCTCTGTCTGCCTCACTGCCTTCTTGCACACATGACTTGCGCTGTCTGTTCTTCTGCTTTTTATGCTCTGTGCGCCATGTCCATTCACTGCACGGTTCCTCTTCTATTCAATTCAGATGTTGCATTCTCCTCCTTATTTTTTCATGAATCACCTTCAACAACAACAACCACAACAACTCCCACAACAACCGCAACCTCAACAACACCATCCACAATAACAGCAACAACCCCACTCTCTTTTTTGTTCTACGTTCTTATAGCCTCTGTGTTGCTTGTGCATGCAATATTCACCATGTCTTTGCATGCTCACCCTGCGCCTAACTCCTCCACAACTCAAGTGCTCTGTCTGAATCATCATGGTAACTCTTCAACTTCTTCGGTGGTTTTACCACGCGTTCAGCATCACTGGGTGTTCTGCTGAGATTCCTCAGCTTCTCTGGCAGTTTCGACTTGTCCTCATCTACAACATAGTCGAGCTTTTTACCTCTGTTTTCTAGTTAATCGCTCATCCATCTGTTAATTCCTCTAAGAATCATATTCATTTACTGGAATATGCTTGGAGACACTTCAGCTCCTCTGGCGATCACATAGAAGTCTCTTCGAATTATTTGGCGGAGACCATCAATGGTTTCCAACAGTTAGACTGCGAGGGGCAACTTAAGCCCTCTGATCATGATCAGATTTACCAACACCGTTGGATTAACTCTGTCGTTATTTATTTGTTTCACACTTTCGAAAATCGGGGATTCACCGATGAGACATGTTGACTCTCCATGTCGCGAGATATGAAAAGGAGCTTGGCTTCTCTAGCTCCCTCCTTCTTCTTCCGCCGATGTGACCAATGGCTGCGACCATAGGTTAAGCCAAAACGTTTTTTACATTTCGGCATTTCGGGGTTTCGACACTCCTATGGTAGAGTATCTTGACGCTCCATGTCCCGATATCCGAAGCTCTGAAATGGAGTCGGATCAATGGTCCACACCCTAAGTGATTCGACAGTCCTGATCTCTTCGTGATTTTGTATATCGTGATATCGGGGTTCGCAACTTTGGGACTCCTATGGTAGGATTTCTTGCCTCTCCAAATTGCGATTCGTAAAACTCCGAAATGGAGTTGGATCGACGGTCCAGATCGCACCTTGATCTGACAGCTATAATTAAATCGTGATTTCGCATATCGCAATTTTGACATTCCTGTGGTGAATGTTCTTATGCATCTCCAACTCCTCATTTCTGAAACTCCGAAGTGATGTAAACCTGCTGACATCACATGTGGATTGACACATGTCGAATAACTACCATGTGTCACTCTGATTCATGACTTACATATGCCTGAAATGTTGAATCATTTTGACACTTGTCATTGCCTGGTTGTGCCATGTGTTCTTAGCTAACATGGTTTGCTGATGTGAGTTGGATCGACGGTTCAGATGTGATCTTGATTCAACGGCTCAGATTATATCGCAATTTCGGCAGTCCTGTGGTATTGTTTCTTGCCTTTCCAAGTCACGATTCGCAAAATTCTGAGATAGAGATGATATCAACGGTCCACGATATTGATGAATCTACGGTCCAGATTTCATCGTGAATTCACATCTCGCGATTCCTTCGATGGAGGTTGTTGTCACTCCAAGTCGCGATAGGCGAAACTCCGAAATGGAGCTTAGATCAACGGTCCACGTCTTTTGGTGTATTTACGATCAGGATCTTTTTGTGATCTCGCATCTCGCTGATCCTTAGATGGAGGTGCTCGTCACTCTAAGTTACGATAGGCGAGACTCTGAGATGGAGTCAGATCAATGGTCCAGATCAAACCTCGATCTAACGGCTAAGATTGTTTCGCGATTTCGCATATCGTGAATTCAAGAGGTTAGGGAACCCCGTTCCTTTGAATTTCCAGTTAGCAACATGACGATCTTTCACCACGTGTCCTATGGATCCAATGGTTCAGATCTTTTCGGGATTTCGACACTTCACAGGCCTTCTTCATGCTTGATCAACGGTCCACATTCCTTGGTGACCTGACGTTCAATATCTTTTCGTGAATTCGCATATCGCAATTTCGCCACTTCGCGATTTTGTCTGCCTTGCAACTTCACCATATGCAACGACTATTGGTCCTTCATAGTTACCCTAGATTCTATGGCCCAGATATTCTCGCGATTTTTCCACTTCGCGATTTCGCATTCTTGATGTGTAAGTTCTCGATACCTTCAAGTCCCAATCTACGAAACTCTAAAATGGAGTTTTCTCTTCTGATCTTTCCATGTCATTATCCCTTTCTGCTGATCTTCCTTGATTGTTTTGTTCCTTGCTTGTTCTGCAAGGCCTTCCCAAAATACTTCTGGTTCCCGTCTGTTACATTCTTCCTGTACTCATGCCATCTTCACTGCTATACTTGCCATCAATGACAAGCATACGCTACCTGTTAAAAATTTTCCAACACAGAAGTCTTCCCTCTCAAGGAACCCATGAATGGGTTGTACTTGAAGAAATTTTATGCCTAAGAATAGCCCCCTACCTTAGGTTTCTCATTGTACACATTGGTAGAGTTTTTAGTCTTCTTTACTGCCACCACTCCTCATGTCTCATCATCCCTATAAATACAAAATTGGGTATCAAATACCCTAAAATCGGGCTCCCAAACCGATACATCTCATCTCGGCACTCACGGTACCCCTAGAACTCCCCCCCCAGTCCCATGTTAGTCAGAGGAAACCCACCATCTGGGGGTACTCCATCTCCAGGGGGCAGTCAACCCGTCATAGCTGCCCCCACCATTGTTTCCCTACGGATCAATTCCCACCACTCTGTCGATACTCTTACACATTGGTCGAGGACCTCATTATCCTCGATGTGGGCCCATACTCCCTCTAGAATCCCCTGTAGGACCCACTCAAATCGTTGGCGTAGGTCCTCTAAAACTGTTAGATCATACCCCTGCGGCTCTCTCGATGGTCCCACACTGACATCATCTCGTCGGGGCCTCTGCCTGACCCTCACCTTTGTGGGCTCCTATCGAGATGGATATCGAACAACCTCCACCTCTCGAACCTGGGGTCCAACATCTACAAAACAACACAGATATAGTGTCAGTATCCATATACATGTCTGGTCAACACTATCTACCAAAATAAAATAAAAACATATAAAACACATACCTCTATGGTCCCAATCCTCCCCAATAGGTAGTACCATGTCAGGATCCTGTCTGTATTCCATACCAGCGTATGGAAACTATAGAATCACATGTGGCATATGTCACCACACTCGAGAAACTATGGATGTAAAATAACGACCACCCTCCCCTCCTCCATGTCTAGTGTTAAGCCCTAATATTGGCTCATTACCCCTTAATTGGGGCATATTACATTAGTAATGTTATTTTATTTATGTCGGCTTTGTTCCATTAGTTGTAATTATACCTCCTAGTCTCCTATAAATACCAAGGAGACATTTTCATTTGGAATCATCTTGTACTTGAACATTTATGTGGGGTAAAAGGAGGTTGCCCCCTCGAAGAGGATTATTATCTAAAATTATCTCCTTTTCAAGGTGTTGAGTACTTATTCTGAGGTTTTTCTATGCTATATTGGTATTTGGTTCTTAACATATGGTATCAGAGCTCAAGGTCTTGGGGTTTCGTTGCTACATCTGAGACACCGTGGAATTTTCACTATAACATTTTTTCTACAATGATTCATAAGGAACAACTTGGAGGATATTTAGTAGACGGATCAAGGTACGTTGGGTTAAACATTTATCTCCTAAGGCCTTATACTTTCAGAGGTAAATCCTTTTTAATATAGGGTTCTGGAATCATCCTGAATTGAGTCATTGCGGAATTTTCACTATAATTTTTTTTCTGTAACGTTTCAGAACCTGACTGCCAGAGGATATTCTTAGAAATTAGTAAGGTATCTGTGGTAGCAATTTCAGCTTCTGGGTCATCTTAAATTTGTATATACACCCTGTGGAAGATAGGGTATCTGACTAGTCCTATTGACTAGTCTCAAGCATGTGTTCTGGGTAAAACAATCATAAATTCTTCCTAGAGTATCCAAATTGAGTGAGACTAGTTGCATTCGATAGTGGAGAGCCCGTAGTAGTTCTGGTACAAGTTTCATAATTTTATATCAATTATTTTGTGCGGGGCATGATATACAAGTGAGATCTTCTGGAAAGGCCAAAAATCAACAAGTTGTGGGGAAGTTACCATAAATTTCACTTGGCACATCCAATTTTTATCAGACCTAGGGCATTGAAGAGAAGAAATATCAAATACCTACAAAAATATAAAATCTCATACTCAGAAGGGCTGAAATTTTGGAGATACAATAAAGGGAAGATTTTCTAGTAGAACCACCTCAAAATCAAGGTTTAAAGTGATACTTGGCCAACATGCCACCAAAAAAGGGAACTCCTACACCAAATAAGCCTCCATACAATCCTACTTGGACTCTTGATGAAGGTGAAGAAATGTGTAGGGACATAAATGAACTACAAAAGAAGATTGATTCAATGGAAGCTAAGTTGGATACTAAGATGGATGGTTTAAAAGGGGAGATCATGGAAGTATTGAAAAATTTTGTAACAGAGAAGATACCTGAAAGTGAAAATGCATCCCATGAAATTCATGATGAGGACACAAGGAAGGTGAATAAAGAATGGAGAAACTCCAACTTTGGGTTGAAGACCAACCACGTTCCTGAGATCGATATGAGGAAGTTTGATGGCAAGGACCCTGTTGGAGCCGCCCTTGTTCTTTCACCCCGTGCGAATTTTCAAAGTTTGATACTTGAAATCTAAAGTTGTTTTTCTTCTCTTTCCGAACATCATAACACTTTCAAACCTTGTCACATGAATAGAAATGCGTTTTCACTTTCAATAAAGGTTCATTTTTTCGCAAGAGTGTTTGCTCTTTTATTTCATTTCGGAATGTCGCTAGTCGGGCACTTTAAAGATTTGAATTCACAAGTCCCGAGTCACGAAACTGCGAACTCGTTCCTTCAATTTTTCACCCAAAGCATTGACTATGGTAAACTCTTTAACCCTTGATTAGGCATCGTCGGTATTTCGCGCCTCGGCATTCGTCGAGGACAATTTTTTGTTCTTACACCCCCGATAGCCGAGAACGCGATAACTCTTGAGAAGACCTTGGCTGATAACTAAGATTAAAAAAGACTAACCACGGTTAATCTTTTGGTTCTCGGTATATCGCCGCTCGACATTTTATTTCATAAAGTTAAGATATCCAAAACTCCGACTCATGAAGTTGCGACATAAATATATTAGGAGTAATCAGTCCCTTAATCTAAGATTTCCTTCTCTTAATTTGAGCCTAATTATCGCCGCATCGCGATATCACGACTCGGCATATCATTCTCCTAAAAAACTTGTCTTCGAATTCCCGAGTCACGATCTCGCGATTAAGTTAATCATATCATTAAGGATCCGCTACATCACGATTATGGTTAATTAATGCCAAAATCGGAACTCGCAGTTTCCCGAGTTGTAAGCTCAAAACGTTAAAGAGAAATTCACGAGATGACGAAAAGCGAGGAAATCTCTAAGTCATTAAGATTTGAAATTTTGGAAAAATAATTTTAAAATGAGGTACGTCCCGCGCTTCAAGGTTGGCACACTTCACAAGGGATTTATTTACTCTCCGTGACTCGGTGGCCTGTCAAAGCCGCCAAACATTGATGACTTTAATGTGGATTTAGGGTAAATCCACGAACAAATAAAATCGGATTTATACATTTAATCTGGTTTTAATTCGCAATTTGACAGACTTGTTTCATAGGGTACAGTATTTTTCAAATATATACGAAAGTTTCGTTTTGTGCTATAAACATTTCTCTTTGCGCATAGAACTCACTTTTCTCCGAGAAAACTTATCCTCGCATGTATACACAGGTCTACTGCAGAAGAGCAAGACAGCAAGCTTCAGCTATGGCACCAAGGAGAGCGGAAAAAGAAAACGTCGAGGTTGCGGCACAAGGTCCCGACAATGTCTCAGACACTTCGCCCTGGTCGAGCGGTTCAATATCCACCTGGTCGACTATTTCAGGTATCCTGAAATCTGAGTTGGTAAACTGTTCAGACTCTGATGACTATAACTATGATATTGTGAAGGATGACCTGAAAACCAAGTACAAGATTATTGTTCAGTCGGGGATGCACCTGGTTTCATTAAGACCTCGGTTGCTCCCATACTACGATATGATCCGATGGGCATTGGATCACGTCGACTTAATCACCAGAACCATCATAAATGACCGAGGGAACACGGTCGGTACTTTCAGACCAGAGCATATCCGGTCCATGTATAAACTCCCCGCAACTTTCGAATATACATATGGCAAAGAATTCCTGGAGGAATTCAAAAACAAGGAATGCGAAGAATTTGATAGAACCTTGCCAGGCCTGATAAAGGACTGGGTGTCGCGTTCCACGACATTCAGAGTGAACGACAAGGGTGTGTATTCGATTTCTTCGTTGGAGCCAAATTACATGTATGTGGCGATGATGACTTGTCGGCTTTTCGGATGGGAGTATACCGCGCATTTTCAAGTCCAGTGGGTACCCCTCATCTATCGGGTAGCAGAAGGTTCCTCGTTCAATTGGGCAAAGATGCTCTCTGATAGTTTGTTCAACAGGATCACCAAGTACCGAGAAAAAAGGGAAGCAGGGAGACCATCCGGATTTTTCATGTCCACATATATCATGGACGCAATATGCTCCATGACACCTTTTCCTTTAATGAATTGGGCTTGGAGTCCATCCGAAGATAAAATTGTGCATGAGTACCACGATAAGCTGTGGGAAGATAATGCAAATGAGTTTATTTATAAGATTTTTAACTGGGTGATGGTGCCTCTCCATGTCACCATTTTTAGTCTTTTGCCACCCCGCATCTCGGATGGCATGGCTGCGAATCTGAGCCATATCGCAGACTGGTATGTGGAAGAGGAATTCTCCTATTTGAGAGTGTTCAGAGCTGTTGTTCCTCCTCTGGCGCTCCCACAATTTATCCCCGACAAACTGGTATGTCGTGAGATCGCTCGCCAAACAATGATCGGCGGCGTGAGCAAAGAATTAAAAGCATCAGCAAAGAAGGTATGGCCGTCTTTTCCTATCCGGCTTAATTCCTATTCCTTGTTAGATTTTGGACATGCTAAGGCTGAGGATGCAGCCTTAGAAGGCTTAAATTTGGCCTATATTAAATATAAAAGGCATGATCCACAGAGGATCGTAAGTACTCATTTAGGGAACTGTGGATTAAAGAGGTTCGAACACGAACACTCGCCCTTGGATGATGTTTTCCGAGGGGCCAGATCCTATCCGGAAGTACAATTCCGAATCAAATCCCTAGCGGCCGGAGACAGGGATTCTGTCTTAAAATTTCAGGCGAACAGGAAACGATGTCTCCCCGTGGTGCTGGGAGGTTTGGGACTTCCCAAAAATAAAGAAAAAGAGGCCGAAAGCTCTGAGGGGAAAACATCTAACCCCAAAAAACATCAAGAAGGGGAGCGAGAGGAGAGTCCTGAGTCGGAGAAGATTCCAGACAAGGAAAAAGGCCCTGAAGCAGAGAAGAATCCTGAGCGGGAGGAAAATCCCGAAATAGAAAAAGAGGCCGCTGATCCTCCTAAGGAGCATAATTCGCAGGTGGAAATAAAAGACACAAACCCACCAGAAATTCAGAATCCAGAGGCGGGGACGAAGACCTCCGATCCCCCGAAAGAGCAAAGTCCACTCAGCACACCACTGAAGACTGCGAAGTAGATTGGGCAGCCCATCACCTCTGTCACCCCCTTGCAGTCGACGCAAGGAAACATACAGGAAGGATGGATTTTTGGTGAAGGACTAAGACCTATAAGGGTAGAGGAGCTCCCTCCTAATGAATTCTTTTTTGACAAAAAGAGAAAATATGTAGTGAAGCGAGAATTCTTCCAAGAGGGAGAATCCACGGTTAAAAAATTTAAAGTAATGACCGATGGGATGAATAAAAAGAAAGATGAATTCGCCAAGGAGATTGCAGGAATGCTGGGAGCGTATGTGACCACGAACCAATTCTCAGTTGCAATGTTAAAGAATCAGCTCAAGAGAAAGAACCGATTGATCAAGACTCTTGAATCCCAAGTAGCTTCAGTTGCGGAAGACGCTAAGAGCCAAGCAAGTGGAGCAATAGAGCTGGCCAAACTGACCGACAAGAAATAAATCGAGGTCCTCAAGACCAAGCTAGAACAAGAAAATTCTACGATCCGATATGGTCGGGTGCAATCGGGCCAACAGAGAGATACGATTACACAACTGCAAGCTCAACTGGAGGTCACAGAAAGCAGAGCAATTGACATTAATATCGTTAAAACCCAAGCAACTGATATTCGAAGAAGGATTTCCTCTGCTCAACAGAGCCTGCTTAACAAAGTAGGGGAGATTCGAGAAGACTGCTTGTTAATACATCGAATCTCCGAGAATCTGATTGGCAAAGAAAGGAACGCAAAAGCTGCTCGAATTTCTTTTCAAGAGGCAGTTATAGCAACTAACAATAGGTTTTCAGGGCCACCCAGGCTCACCATTGCAGAACAGACTAGGGGCAATATCTTGTTAAAGAATTGGGAATAGATTATTGCTTCGAGCAAAGAGCAGGTTCAAAAAGTGACAAATTCGTTAGCAGAATCCTGCGATGTCATGAATGGTGAGCAATTAGGAATGGAGATTGGAAGCGACGCAGAGGCACTGAGACAGATAGATACAGATCGGATCTCTCTCGACATAAAAGAGAAAAATGAGAAGAATTCAGCAGAAATCTCCGGGATGGACAGGGTAGACTCGGCTCAAATCGACAAGCATTTGATTCATCGTAGTGCAGAACTCGGCGCTCTTGAACTCGTCAATGTACAAATAGATGGTAAACTCCCACAGCTGGCCCGAGAGTGCTATTTTGCCGAAGCCAGTTGTCAAGCCGAGCCTTCACAGCTTGTGACCCAGTTTGTAGACAAGTGTATCATGTACACCGCATCCATGCGAGGACAAGCATCTACCTCTTCTTGAAAATAGAATAGGTGAAATAGAGTTATTTCTTTCTCCCCAGCTGTCAATGTAAAGACTTTACAGATTGTGTTTCAATTTTTTGACAGATGTATTATATGCATCAAATTTAAGCAAAAACAAGCACCTGGCACCTTTTTTGGAAAACAGATTCGGACAGATGGAGCAATTTGGCTCTTCTGAACCGAGAGGCAAATTTTGTATAAATACATCACCAAAGGAAGAATAAAGGGCTGGACTTTTTGTGGACTAACTGTAAGAGAGTTTTTTGCATCAAAGGAGTTAATACAAGCAATTTGAAGATTCCCGATTCTGTCACGACTGTGTTGCAAGTTTGTTTCGTCATGTTCTTTGTTTCTTTTCATTTTGCTCTACATAATTGACGTGTATCACTGTAATTTAGTACGACCACTACTATGGTGAAAGGTTTGCAAATTTTCTTTCTGTAATCGTCTTTGTCTTTCCTCTACACCAGCTATTAGCGGGTGTAAGACCAATTTACGTTTACAGGATTTTATGTTTATTTACACTCGGTCAATTATGTTTATGTCAATTGCTTCTTCTGTGTATACATGATTTTTCCACTGACAGGAACTTCGCGTCATCTACAGCTTAATGTTTTCTCCCATCTCCCATTATTTTCATCAGAAACAACATAGTTACAGGAAAGGGCCTTCAATTTGCATTCTTATTTCATTTGTTCATGCAAAGGTTTTTCTTTATTTTTCGTCCGGATTAAAACAGCCAATAAATTCTCTCATTTAAAACCATTTCCATACTGGAATCATTCCTAAATGACTGTCCCTACAGTAAATGAACCAAATATTCAACCTGGACTCTCTAATCAAAATCATATCGCTTTAAGTCTTTTCGATACAATACTCATAACTGCTAACACCCGGGAAGAACTTGAGAGTTCATGGGAAGCCATTGAACGAGACATTACTGCTCAAGAGTAGTTGGAAGCTAGACATCGGGAACGTAGAAACCTTCATTAGTTTCCTTTACAAAAGGTAATTTATCTTCATATACACCTTTACTTACCTTCGGATGCCTTGACAGTGTACTCTAAGCCTTAGTACAGACTCAGGAACAACATCTTTCTGGCGCCGTTGCCAGGGAACGAAGTTACGAAATCTTTTCCCTGGGAAAATGACAAACTATTTCGTTGATAGTGTTACTTTTTGATGGTGAACAAAGAGTGCACACCTTTATTAAAGGCTTGTTCTAAATCTTTCACTTGGTGACTCCACTGAAACACAAACTGGCGTCTGGTAGAAGACATACCAGACAGAACCCGGATGGCAAGCCAATTGCGCCTATAAATAATCCTGAAAAATTTTTAAGAGCGAGAGGCTCATCTGAGGCGACCGCTTCAGTTAATAAACCCAAAAACCCACTTACAAAGACTAAATGCCCTTCGGAACCTCCTACCTCCTATAATCCTCTACCTCATACCAAAGATCCGGAAACATACTACTCAGAATTTGGGAGTGAGCCACACCAGGATTTCACATCTATAAACAAGGGTAAAAGTCCTTTAGGAAGATCATTATCTTTAGGCATACCAGCCCTTTTTCAACAGAACCTCTCTGACTCACCCGATTCAAAACAGTGTGTTACGCCCTTATTCCCTACTCCTAAATCGATGGCAGGAGTCGGAGCAGGAGGTGGAGGAACAAATGTTCCCCCTCCTGGAGTATTTGCAAAAGTAGCCGCAAGATACGCTCCCCTGGTCTTACCCATTCCCCTCCACGACTTACCCGACAATTACATAAAAAATCTTCCTAAGTTTACTGGGGAAGGGGATCTAACCGCATCCGAGCACATAAACTTCTTTGACCAGTTCGCAGACATTTGCGGTATTGTGCACGAAGATGTCTATTCGATATTACTTGTCCAGACCTTCGAAGGACAGGTCCAAACTTGGTTTCGGAGCCTTCCTGCAGCTTCTATTCGAACGTATAATGAATTGGAAGATGCTTTCCTCAGACAATGGGGAGAACGAAAGGATCACTTGTATTACCTTACCGAATTTGGGTCCTTGAAGAAAAAGAGCTCAGAAACTGTTATGGAATTCATTCTAAGATTTAACAAACTTTATAATAAAATTCCAGCGGCCGTTAAACCTTCTGAACCCTCAACCAAAGTAACTTTTGTGGGAGCCTTCGAACCCGATTTTGCGTTACTTTTGCGAGAAAGAAGAGGAGCCACGCTGACTAGAATACAAGACGATGCAGTCGAGATAGAATCCAATATGATGGCTTCAGGTAAGATGAAGGAAAAAATAGAAACAGTCAACCGTGATAATAGACGCTATAAGGAACCGGTTGGTCCTCCCGGGTCGAATAGATACACTGACGACAGAGTGGATGATATGGCCCGAATAATTAAAGATCTATCTAACAAAATCTTTAGGATGGAGTTAGATTAGGCCAAAATTGATTCTTCTAACAAAAAGGACTTCAGAAGAAACCCAAATATCCAAAATCAACAGAGGCAAATAAAGAATGAAGATCAAAAAATACAGGCTCCACTAAAAAACGAAAATTTTATAGGAGCAAATGACCTCCAAGATTTCGGAGATTCGGGAGATGAAGTTGCATGTTTCGGTGATGAGCGTTTGCAGCCATTTCTCACTAAGCAGGACTATGAGAAATCCTTAAATACTCCTCAACCGTCTAATGAAGAAAAAGAAGGTGATCATATTGACCCTTGCGCATCCCAACTAGAAACAGAAATGATAGCGGCTGATCTTCAACCCGGATACAATCTGAGATCAAAAAATAAACCCACCGCAACTAACCAACCTATGAAAATATTGCCAAGGGGTCAGCCTCGTGAACCTCCTTTGGAAGAGACATCACTACCCAGCAATAAAGTCAAGATGGCACAGACTCAAGAGTCTGAGGTGAAAAAGGCTAAAAACCAAATAAAGGAACCAGGATCAACAGATAAAGTTACGTCTGCAACTAAGGCCACGAAAGATAAAGCGGTCCAGACAAACAAGTTGGAAGAAAAATGCTTGGAAGTCCTGGTCAAAGAAGCGGACAAGACCAATACCTCTTACAATTTTTAAAACGAATTAAATAAAATTAAAATACCAATTCCTTTGGTAGAATTAGCAAAAAACCCCACTTATCGTAAGCAGATTGCCAAAGTAATGGGTGTTTATGAGCCCGAAAGTCACTCTGATGTCATCAATCTAGAAGATGATAGACCTAACATCACCTTTGGTCCCCATTTTGAGGGATCCAAAGACAACGTCGCTCCTTTCTATATCACCCTGAATACACATGACCAACTGCTACATAACTGCATGTTAGACTCCGGGGCTTCACATAATGTTATGCCCAAAATGATAATGGAGAGGCTGGGCGTCCAGATCACTAGACCTTATGAAGATCTGTACTCCTTCAATTCAAGAAAGGTTAAATGTATGGGAATGATAAAAGATCTGGTTGTTACCCTGGCTCAGGTCCCAGTCAAGAGCGTCTTGGTGGATGTGGTTATCGCAGATATCCCCCCAAAATATGGTATGTTATTATCCAGATCATGGGGAGCCAATTTGGGAGGTTCTCTACAATTGGACATGTCATATGCCACAATTCCTTTATTCGGTGGTCAGTTTACCCAATTGTACAGAGAAACAAGATTGGCATATACTGTCAGTGATCCCTAGAATCCAAATAATTTTCCCATTTATATCGCGGACCAAGATCTGGGAAATTGCATATTATCTTTCGATGATGGTTTAAATGGATGTCCAGAAGAACTTGATATGAAGCAAGAAGAGCTTAGCCCTTTGACTGAAGAACTATGCAAAAGTGGTCTCTGGAAGATGTACTTCGACGGCGCTTCATCTTCTGAAGGAGCTGGTGCTGGCATACTTTTGATAGCACCTGAGGGTAAATTTATCGTTCCTTTCTCATATCGCTTGCAATGGGACATAGATTACACCAACAATGTATGCGAGTATGAAGCATTGATCCTAGGTTTAGAGGCGGCCAAGAAATTAAACATAAAAAATTTGGAGGTTTATGGTGACGCTGAATTAATAGTAAAACAAGTAAACCGACAATACCAAGCCAAGCATCCCAGACTAAGAACATACAGAAATTGTGCTTGGGATTTGATGGAGAATTTTTTCTCATCTATAAAAATCCATTCTATTCCTCGCACAGAAAATTTGCATGCTGACACATTGGCTAAGGCAGCCTCAACCTTTTCCCCTCCCACGAATGTTAAACTGAAATATCATATTGAAATCAGATATAAACCCTCTATACCAGACAATGTCCGACATTGGCAGGTTTTTGAGGATGACGAACAAATTCAGAAATTTCTTGTAGTGATAGGCGAGTTCTCTGAGACCCATCCAGATCAAGAAAACCAAAATGACCCGACTTGGGTCATGCAAGAAGATGAAAATCCTGAAACATTCCGAGAAAAAATAGCGGATCACCGCATGTTAGTCCTCAAAAATAACCAAATCCCGAAGGGCTTAATTCCTTTAGAAAGACTTTTCAATCAGAATGACATACCTGTGAAGTCTACTTTGTAGCCCCAGCCAGAAGAAGTGGAGGATTGCAATATAGGAACTGAGGAAGATTCCAGGGTGGTAAAAATATCTAAATTTCTTCCCTCTAAGGTGAAGGACCAGTATAGGGACTTACTTAGACAGTATAAAGATGTTTTCGCCTGGTCTTATGATGAGCTTCGAACATACGATACTTCCATAATTGAGCACAAGATACCTTTGAAACCCGGAGTCAAGCCTTTTAGGTAGAAGCTCAGGCAGTTTAACCCCATTTTGTTTCCTGTTATTGAAAAGGAATTCAAGAAGCTTTTAGACACGAAAATAATTGTACCTCTAAGATACTCAGACTGGATAGCAAATTTGGTCCCTGTCAGAAAAAAGAACGGAGAAATCAGACTGTGTGTAGATTTCCGGAACTTGAACAGGTCCTCTCTTAAAGATAATTATCCACTTCCTAAAATGGACCACGTCCTTGAAAGGGTAGTTGGGGAAAATCGGATGTCTATGATAGATGGATTTTCTGGTTACAACCAAATAGCCATGAATGAGCAAGATAAAGAAAAAACCTCTTTTACCACTCCATGGGGCACATTCATGTATGACAAAATGCCTTTTGGTTTAATGAATGCAGGGGCTACCTTCCAGCGCGCCATGGACATCGCTTTCGTTGGAGAAAGAGATAAATTCATAGTAATATACCTCGACGATTTAATAGTTTTCTCTAAAACCGATGAAGAACATCTTATTCATTTAAAACAGACTTTCGAAAAATGCTGCAGGTATGGTCTATCTTTGAACCCAAAGAAATCACATTTCGCCATGCAGGAAGGTAAACTTCTAGGGCATATCGTATTTAAAGATGGAATCAATATTGATCCTAAGAGAGTCGAAGCGATACAAACTATCAGTATTCCTAGAAACGTTAAAGAAATCCAAGCTTTCTTAGGTACAATAAACTTTTTACGAAGGTTCATACCAAATTTCGCTGAGATTGATAAATTGATCACAGGAATGCTGAAAAAGGATAGCAGAGTAAATTGGACCACCGAGGCTAAAGCATCGTTCAATCATATTAAAAAAATTATCAGTGAGGCGCCTGTGTTAACAAGCCCAGATTACCTGAAGGATTTCCTCATCTTCTCATTTGCTTCCCAACATACTATCGCCGCAGTGTTACTGCAAAAAGATGATGAAGGTTTTGAGCGCCCGCTCGCGTTTTTTAGCAAGAGCCTTAGAGACGCTGAACTAAAATATGATATAATGGAAAAACAGGCATACGCAATGGTGAAAGCGCTAAAGGCATTCAGAACTTACGTTCTACATTCAAAAATTATTGCGTATGTGCCAACCAGTGCTGTGAAGGATATATTGGTACAGCCAGACATCGATGGAAAACGAGGGCACTGGCTCGCTAAGATACAGGAATTTGATCTGGAAATCAAACCTACTAAATTAATAAAGGGAAAGGGTTTGGCCAAACTTTTGGCTGAATCGAACCTTAGAGCTCTTGACATCGATTGCCTACAAGGAGAAGAGACACAGTTGCAAGAGCTGGATGACCAGACATATCCAAACAAGATTGAGGAAAAATTCATGTCGTCAAGCTGGTATAAGGATATAGTTTTCTATTTATTAAACCTGAAATGTCCAGATGGACTAACACCAGCCAAATGCAGAACTTTAAAACTCCATGCCGTAAAGTATTGTATCTCAGAAAATCAACTATACTGGAAGGATCCACTTGGGTTCTTACTGGTCTGTCTGGTTGAGTCGGAAACTCCGCGATTTATAGAAGAATTTCATGAAGGAATTTGTGGAGGACACCATGCATGGAGAGCCACGGAATACAAGATCCTGAGAGCCGGATATTATTGGCCAAAACTATTTTCGGATGTTAATGCCAAAGTACGTGCCTGTCACTCGTGCCAAGTATTTGCTGGAAAGCAGAAACTCCCTACATTACCACTCGTTCCAGTCAAAACTGAAGCCCTGTTTCAACAATGGGGATTAGACTTCATAGGGTAAATCAACCCCCATTCCAATGCTCAGCATAAGTGGATCCTAACAGCCACAGATTATTTCACAAAGTGGGTGGAAGCAATTCCAACTAAAAGAGCAACAGATTCGGTGGTGATTGGTTTCTTGGAAGATAACATTTTGTCAAGATTCGGGTGTCCCCGAGAGATTGTTACTGACAACGCCCAGGCTTTCAAATCCATGGATATGATCGATTTCTGCCAGAAGTACAGTATTTTTCTCGGCCATTCCACTGCTTATTACCCTCAGGGAAATGGGCTGGCTGAGTCATCAAATAAGAGTCTGGTGAATGTGATAAAAAAGGTACTGAACGAAAACAAGAGATCCTGGAATGTACATTTGAAACACGCATTATGGGAAAACCGCATCAGCACTAAAAGATCTATCGGCATTTCGCCATTTCAGATGGTATATGGAACCGAGGTGGTTTTGCCCATAAACTTGGCATTGCCAGTGATGAAATTGTGGCAGGATCTAAGCGAAGAGACAAATCATGTGACTAGAAGAATTAACCAACTCATTGAGATTCAACAGTTTAGAGTGGAGGTTGATGAGAAAGTACAAAAATATCAAGACGATATGAAAACACTGTTCGACCTTAAGGCGAAGGACAGAGAGTTCCTCCCAGGTGACTTAGTGTTAAGGTGGGATGCGAGAAGAGAAGAAGCCGCAAAGCATGGCAAATTTGACCACCTTTGGTATGGTCCATTCAAGATCTCGGCTCCAGAAGGAAAGAATTCTTTTCTTCTGGAAAATATTGATGGGGAAGTACTCAACGCCCCTGTCAATGGACGATATCTGAAACACTACATGACATAACAATAGTCGGATAGAAAATTTGTTATATATGTATATATATATTTGTAAATAAATAAGTTCATTATGAGTTTTTGTACATATTGATGTTTTCTCAAATATTTATTTTCAATTTTTGGTTTTCCTTCTTAAATTTTCAACACATTTTCAAATGAGACTCGGATTCATTTTTGCAGGTTTCCATCCTCAGACGAAGCTAACAGAAAAAATAATGTGTGGACCAGTGTGGATAATAGAACAACATAAATCAGGTGATACATAATATAATTCATAGTCCACGAGGAAATCGAAAGACAGAGGTGAGTTTTCTTGATACATAGATCATGAAAGGCTGTTTAAAGCAATCTAAGGTAATATTGTTCAAATTTTAATGCAAAAGGTTAGATAACAGGATTATTTTTGGACTTTGATTTTCATACTAAAATTGGAATGATATGTCGAACCCAGATGCAGTCAGTCATAATTTTCGTTCCCAAATGCATTCATAGACTATTCCAGAACGGTTGTAACCTTTTTTGATCTTACCCCTTTTTGATTGCTTCCTTGTTTTCTATTTATCTTTCAGGCCTAACATTAGTGAATAATTATCTTTCCAAGCCTTTGGGAAGGGATAAAGGGTTTTTCGTTTCAAACCCCAGGGATTCTGAAGCAGATCTTAATAAGAAAGCCGGTCTTCACAACTACTTGATCCTATGTTAAGCTAAGGAACGCCTATAGCGATCCTAACTTTCCTAGGTTTTTCAATAGCATCCAAAAAACCGAAGCTTGCTCGAACAGGATGTTCATTAAATTTTTTTTATTCTCCCCTGTCTCCCTAAGAACTAAAGGTCTTGTGAGGGTCAAAGGAAGGTTGATACCGAGTAATCAAAATAAGTTGACAGACCTCTGATGAAAAATATTTTGCGGATCTCAGCCCTGATATAAACTGATTGCTCCCATCTTCGTGTTTTAAAAAATAAAATAAAATAATGAGACAGGTGGTGAAAGGAAATTCAGAAATGATTGCCCCCACCTAGTCCATTAAGACGATGAAAGGAAATTCAGAAATGATTGCCCTCGTCTTAGCGTTTAAACGCATAAATAATTTCCGAAGTGGTGAAAAGAAATTCAGTAAAAAGGGGTCAGACAACTTCACCGGGGTACTGAACAGGCTCGCTGGCAGTGAAGCAATGTCTGAGAGATCTGTAAGGCTGTTATATATAAACATCAATCAACTTGGTAATCAACGCTTTCTGAAAACCTGATCATTTCCTCAAATTCCGACGGGACTCCCCTTTTTAGATTATATAATATCATTCTTTAATGCAAGCTGAGGATCACAAGGCCTATTGAATACCCTAGGACAGTTACGACTATCTTGAAGTGTTCCCCAAACTTAGTAGTGAGAAATGGAAAATTGCGAAGATGACTTCAGCTGTGTTTGGGAAGAGTATCTGAGTTCGAAAAGTTTCTGGGTTACCAAGCGAAAGCTTTTTCTCCTTTTTATCTTTTTTCTTTGGATTTCTCCTTCATTTTACCCTATGACTCCATTTACCCAATTTTGGCACCTGGTCTACTGTTCTTCCCGCCTCACAAGGAAGCGGGATCCCTAGTTGGAGCCTATGTTGGAGCCGCCCTTGTTATTTCACTCCGCGTGAATTTTCAAAGTTTGATACTTGAAATCTAAAGTTGTTTTTCTTCTCTTTCTGAACATCATAACACTTTCAAACCTTGTCACATGAATAGTAATGTGTTTTCACTTTCAATAAAGGTTCATTTTTTCGCAAGAGTGTTTTCTCTTTTATTTCATTTCGGAATGTCGCTAGTCGGGCGCTTTAAAGATTTGAATTCACAAGTCCCGAGTCGCGAAACTACGAACTCGTTCCTTCAATTTTTCACCCAAAGCATTGACTATGGTAAACTCTTTAACCCTTGATTAGGCATCGTCGGTATTTCGCGCCTCGGCATTCATCGAGGACAAGTTTTTGTTCTTACACCCCCGATAGCCGAGAACGCGATAAATCTTGAGAAGACCTTGGGTGATAACTAAGATTAAAAAAGACTAACCACAGTTAATCTTTTGGTTCTCGGTATATCGTCGCTCGACATTTTCTTTCATAAAGTTAAGATATCCAAAACTCTGACTCACGAAGTTGCGACATAAATATATCAGGAGTAATCAGTCCCTTAATCTAATATTTCCTTCTCTTAATTTGAGCCTAATTATCGCCGCATCGCGATATCGCGACTCGGCATATCATTCTCCTAAAAAACTTGTCTTTGAATTCCCAAGTCACGATCTCGCGATTAAGTTAATCATATCATTAAGGATCCGCTACATCACGATTATGGTTAATTAATGCCAAAATTGGAACTCGCAGTCTTGCGAGTTGTAAGCTCAAAACGTTAAGAAGAAATTCACGAGATGACGAAAAGCGAGGAAATCTCTAAGTCATTAAGATTTGAAATTTTGGAAAAATAATTTTAAAATGAGGTACGTCCCACGCTTCAAGGTTGGCACACTTCACAAGGGATTTATTTACTCTCCGTGACCCGGTGGCCTGTCAAATCCGCCAAACATTGATGACTTTAATGTGGATTTAGGGTAAATCCACGAACAAATAAAATCGGATTTATACATTTAATCTGGTTTTAATTTGTGATTTGACAGACTTGTTTCATAGGGTACAATATTTTTCAAATATATACGAAAGTTTCGTTCTGTGCTATAAACATTTCTCTTTGCGCATAGAACTCACTTTTCTCCGAGAAAACTTATCCCCGCATGTATACACAGGTCTACTGTAGAAGAGCAAGACAACAAGCTTCAGCTATGGCACCAAGGAGAGCGGCAAAAGCAAACGTCGAGGTTGCGGCACAAGGTCCGGACAACGTCTCAGACACTTCGCCCCGGTTGAGCGGTTCAGTATCCACCTGGTCGACTATTTCAGGTATCCTGTAATCCGAGTTGGTAAACTGTTCAGACTATGATGACTATAACTATGATATTGTGAAGGATGACCTGAACACCAAGTACAAGATTATTGTTCAGTCGAGGATGCACCTGGTTGCATTAAGACCTTGGTTTCTCCCATACTACGATATGATCCGATGGGAATTGGATCACGTCGACTTAATCACCAGAACCATCATAAATGACCGAGGGAACACGTTCGGTACTTTCAGACCAGAGCATATCCGGTCCATGTATAAACTCCCCGCAACTTTCGAATATACATATGGCAAAGAATTCCTGGAGGAATTCAAAAACAAGGAATGCGAAGAATTTGATAGAACCTTGCCAGGCCTGATAAAGGACTGGGTGTCGCGTTCCGCGACATTCAGAGTGAACGACAAGGGTGTGTATTCGATTTCTTCGTTGGAGCCAAATTACATGTATGTGGCGATGATGACTTGTCGGCTTTTTGGATGGGAGGATACCGTGCATTTTCAAGTTCAGTGGGTACCCCTCATCTATTGGGTAGCAGAAGGTTCCTCGTTCAATTGGGCAAAGATGCTCTCTGATAGTTTGTTGAACAGGATCACCGAGTACCGAGAAAAAAGGGAAGCAGGGAGACCATCCGGATTTTTCATGTCCGCATATATTATGGACGCAATATGCTCCATGACACCTTTTCCTTTAATGAATTGGGCTTGGAGTCCATCCGAAGATAAAACTGTGCATGAGTACCACGATAAGCTGTGGGAAGATAATGCAAATGAGTTTATTTATGAGATTTTTAACTGGGTGATGGTGCC
>ML780633.1:519394-532827 GCA_009831015.1 Picea engelmannii
TATTTGGGTCATATTGTATCTCATGAAGGTGTCAAGTTAGACCCTAACAAGATTAAGGCCATGATGGACTGGCCGATTCCCAAAACATTGAAGAATCTTAGAGGATTTTTGGGTTTGACAGGTTACTACCGCAAGTTTGTTCAACACTATGAAAGAATAGAAGAACCTTTAATGACACTAACTAAGAAGGATGCATTTTCATGGACTCCAGAGGCAACTAAAGCTTTTGAACAACTTAAAGAGGTGATGTGCAAAGCTCCGGTCTTGACCACTCTAGACTTCATAAAAACCTTTATTTTGGAATGTGATGCCTCAGGAAATGGAATTGGTGTTGTCCTAATGCAAGAAGGAAGGCCCCTGGCTTTTGAAAATCGACCACTCAAGGGAAAGGACTTACACAAAACCAGTTATGAGAAGGAAATGATTGCAATACTACATGCATTGAAGAAATGGTGTCCTTACCTAATAGGTAGGCACTTCAAGGTCAAAACATATCATGATAGTCTTAAATACTTCTTGGAATGAAGACTATCTTCAGAACAACAACAAAAATGGGTAACCAATGTATTGGGTTATGATTTTGAAATCGTCTATAAAAAGGGGAATAAAAATGTTGTGGCATATGCACTCTCAAGAAAGTATGAAGATGTTGAGGCATTTCTCTGTGCTATCTTGATCATCCAACTCGATTGGATAATATAAGAAAGGGATGAATGGAAGAATGACGAAAAAGTGTGGACTCTCATTCAAATGTTGCACCAGGATTCCAGTGCATCAGATACATTTACATGGAAAAATTATTCACTATGGTTCAAAGATCGCTTATATTTATGTAAGAACTCCCAACTCAAACAAAAGGTACTATTGGAATTGCACACCTCTCCAGTAGGAGGGCACTCGGGATTTTTTTAAACCTACCATAGAGTTAAGAAGGATTTTTTTTGGGATGGCCTTAAAGCTGATGTTCAAAGGTTTGTGGCAGAATGTTTGGTTTTCCAACAAAATAAGGTGGAAACAATTAAGACGCCAAGTCTTTTACAACCATTAGCCATCCTAAGTTAGTATTGGGAGGAGGTTTCCATGGATTTCATCACAAGGTTACCGAAGTCTGAAGGAAAGAGTGTCATCATGGTGATTGTTGATAGACTGACCAAGTACGCACACTTTTGTGCACTCTCTCATCTCTTCAAAGCTAGTACAGTTGCGACCACATTCATGGATATAGTTCAAAATCTACATGGCAGCCCAAAGATTATTGTAAGTGACAGAGATCCCATCTTCACTGGACATTTTTGGATAGAATTATTTTCTTGTTTATGTACTCAATTGGCTCATAGCTCATCCTATCATCCTCAATCTGATGGACAAATTGAGGTAGTGAACAAATGTTTGGAAGGATACCTTCGTTTCTTTGTCTCTGATAAACAAACAAAATGGTTCAAATGGTTACCCTTGGCAGAATGGTGGTATAACACTTCCTTTCATACTACAAAAAAAATGACACCCTTTATGGCACTCTATGGATACCACCCTCCTTCCATCACTTCTTCTCTAAAAAAAAATATCTAAGGTTCAAGTAGTGGAAGATCACATCAAGCATCAACAACAAGTTCTCCAAATCTTAAAGGACAACCTGACCATGGCACAGAATCGCATGAAACACCAAGCAGATCAACATCATATTGAAAGAAGTTTTGAAGTAGGGGATTAGGTGTTTTTAAGACTACAACCATACAAACAGATGTCCCTCAAGCAAGATAAGAAGGATAATAAAGTATCACCAAAGTACTATGGCCCTTATAAGGTGTTGCAAAAGATTGGTACTATGGCATACAAATTGGAGTTGCCTGCGTCTTCACGAGTACACCCGGTTTTCCATGTTTCATGCTTAAAGAAGGTTATAGGTGACAGGATCCCAGTTCAAACTATATTGTCATAAATTAACGAGGAAGGAAAAATCATATTGGAGCCTGAAGCTATCACTCACATAAGAATTCGTCAGCTAAGGAATAGATCCATTTCAGAGTATCTCATTAAATGGAGGAAACTATCGGCTGAAGATTCCACTTGGGAAGATGAGTCTTTTATATAGAAGCATCCAGATTTACTCAAGCATTGCGGATAACACTTGTCTCAAGGGGAGGGGCATGTTAAGCCCTAATATTGTCTCATTACCCCTTAATTGGGGCATATTACATTAGTAATGTTATTTTATTTATGTCGGCTTTATTCCATTAGTTGTACTTATACCTCCTAGTCTCCTATATATACCAAGGAGACATTTTCATTTGGAATCATCTTGTACTTGAAATTTATGTGGGGTGAAAGGAGGTTTCCCCCTTGAAGAGGATTATTATCTAAAATTATCTCTTTTTCAAGGCATTGAGTACTTATTCTGAGGTTTTTCTATGCTATATTGATATTTGGTTCTTAACATCGAGCCAAAACGTGCGCCCACCGCATAAATCGAGGCTCTCGTCGCAACGCTGGAACTAATAGAATATGAGGGTGCAATAAAGGCACCCTCTCCAAGAACCAGGCCACCAAAATTGACCCGAAGGCAAAGTCACTAGAATTGGCATGCCGACGTCGGTTTAGCTGGGACACAATCGGGGTGCACATCAGCACACCCCATGCAAACAAGTCAAAAGTAGCAGTAGATCATAATGGCTGCACCTACAGATTCCTCATCTCGTGATATTTCCTCTCTAACTACCTACAAACCTACTAAATTGTATAAGAAGTTGTTAAGTCAGTCTAATGATAAATCTCTGTATAATGTTCGTCTGTTAGCTCAAGAATATGAACCAGATCCAAACTGGAAAATGCCTGAGGTCCCGGCTTCAGATATTTATGACATATCTATCTTTCAGTTTAAAGCTACTACATTAATCCGTTATTGTTCTGTGAATATTCCTATCTCTCTCGGACAATCCAAATATCAAGTTCCATTGATACAGCAAGCTGACATAGATTGGGGTCTCAAACATGGTTATGAGTACATCCATATAGGACTTATTCAGTTTGGTATTAACCCTTTGGTTTGCCCTGGGTTGAATACTAATGTACTCACCTGCATCATCGACTCCCGTCACAATGACTTCCAAGATGCCTTAATTTCTGGTTTCCAAGCCCCCCTTCATAATGGCCCTATCTGGTCTTCAGCCTTGCCTCGTTTTCAAGTTTCCCTCCGAGATCCGTATATCAATTCCCTTTTACAAGCCTATCTACAATTTGTTGGTTTTGATATGGCGGAAGGATCCAAGATAGCACAACTCCACTCCTCTATCTGTCTTCGCTTCGTTTCCTCCACAATGCCTCCCTTTAATCCTAAGCTCCTCCAACGAGCTACTACTGAAAGCGTGGTGGTTGGTCCAGGAAACGTTTCCCCTCTTTCACTTGGATTTTGTCAATTAGCAGAAATTGAAGAATGGTCTGCAGAATACGAACCAATCTCTGCTCACTACAAACCTCCTATGCCTCAAGAAATGGCAGTATCTATGAACTCTTTAGGCAATCCTGTATTAAAGATAGGAAGGTCACAGAGTCAGAGAATCCAAGGTCTTGATAGGCAATTCTCATCCTTATCTGCAAGCAGTTCAAGATCAGATTCTGCAAGACACACTCCTGTACATTCTCCTCCTAGAGCACCTGTATATAAGCCCGTTTTAGGAAGATCTAAACTATATGATCATCTGTTAAAGCATCAGAAAGGTTCTAAGGACTGTTACTATTGCAAGAAAAAATTACCAGCCCAAGAACCCTCGCCTCAAGAAAATCTAACATCTGCTCCTTCACTTCCAAATAATTTTGAAACCTATCAGAACAAAGTTGAGCATTATGGCCAACATCCTAATTGTTCTTCCTATTTAGATCTTGCAGTCCCCTCTATCAAAATGATGGATTACCCTCTCCCAAGAAGCGGTAAAGAAAAAAACACTGAACTTCCATACCGTCATTTGGGACCAGGCAATCACAATACAAAGTTTCAAGATAATCTGGTAGTAGATTTAGACTTTATCCAATATAGAAAGTCTGATGCAGAACCTTCTCAAGACATTATTAGAATGCAAAATTATGCAAATTATCAGTCTGTGTGTTTAGCTCAGAATATTGATGATATAGCCCAAGATGTGATAAAGACAAAAGGTCAYATGAATGGGTTACATTCAKAGCTTGATCAGATCACTCAAAATCAAGAAKATCTGAAAACACARYTGCATCTTATTCTTGAGAAGMTTGATATAATTGAGAAAGCAGTTGAGAACATGAAAGCTTCTTATCAAGAAGAATCTCAGCCTGCTTCCCCTGTTTTGACTCCCACTAATGATGCATCTTTTTCATTCTTTAGCTCTTCTCCTCCTTCTGAGAAAAGAGCACTAACATTAAAACAACTGGCTACAAGCTTAAAGAATCCTACTCTGGTAAGGATAGCAGAAATCTGCCAGCTCGCTCGAGAAAAATTATCCTTGGTCCAAAACCAAGGAAATGAGCTTGAAAATGAAATAGAGCAAACTAAAGAAGAAAGCTTAACTAGTCAGTTAGCTCTTGTACATATTTCTACTGACCAATGTTTCTCCATTAAAGCAATGGATGGAGAACAAAAACCTGAGCCTCAAACTGAACAATCTAAGCCAAGTTCTTCTAGAACTACAGCATGGGAACAATGGTGTAATGCTAGTTATACAGGATCAAAGAAAGCCCCTATGGATATAGATGGACATCCACAAACCTCCATCAAACATACTGATACTGCTCCTGTCTCAAATGTTGATTGTAAAAGTAAAATTGAGATAGAGACTATGATCCAAGGTTGGCATGCATGGGCAAAGACACATAAATTGTTATTTAAAGAAAAAGTCTCATGGAGTGACTTAGCCCTACACTTAACATGGGGATTTACTAGTAATTTAAGTTTTTGGTGGGAAAGAATTTCTGACAATAGCAAGTTAAGGATCATTCAGCATGACAAACCCGTAGATGAACTAATAAAAGAAGTAGTTCTTGAATTTTATGGTGATATTCGGGTAAACATGAGTCATTATGCTGATATGTTTATGAGCCAAAAACTATGCAATCTTAAAGAATTACAGAAATATTTCTGTACTATGCAAGCCCTATTGTATAAAGTACCTGATCCTCGTAATTCTGCCTATCTGAGGAAATATTTATCCTCAATGCCTAGTAAAGTTCCTGACCTAGTCAGGAAAAGACTAGAAGACTTAGATATAGATATAGAAACTCTGTCTCTTGCAGGACTGCAAGAACAAATTGTCACAACCCTCCAAGAAGAGTGTATAAGAAAGAAGACAACAAAATCCTTGAAAAAACATTTAGGATTTGATTCTTCAGTATGTGAAGTCTTCAATGAAACACTAGTGATATGTTGAGTGCCCAAGGATCCATAGATCCTCACCACCATAGTTGTGATGCACTCTGTCAACAAGTCATCTAAGGCCTGAATCCGTACCACCGAACCTGACATAAGGTTCGACTCAGAACAATTTCATGTCGCAATGGTCTCTACCCTATCCTACCGTGGTAGATGGAGATCCATTGCGAATACCCTCCCCTAGAATGGGAGTCCTATCAAAAATTATATGTCCTCTGCTACAGAGAACATCATTTTCTCCCCACATACCACCAAGCACTATAGATCAGTACTCCACATGTGAATAAAACATTGGAGTAAGAACTCCTATGACTGTATCAATGGATAGTCAAAAAACTTGAGCAACCCGTAGGCTTCCAATTGTCTGTGCACTACAGGATGCTCCCTCACAACCTCTCTCAGTCGATCCTAGTCTCTCTCTCGCTAGTGGACCAACAACGTACCCAACTCCTTTGATCACCTGCATTCACCCAAAAACACCTGATCAACCATCTCATACATAAAAAATCATAAACTTCAAAAAATTCATACACCCCTCAGCCTGCACACAATGCATGGATTTCCCCCATACGGTTGTGCATATATGTGTGACTATTCTTTAAACAACTGTGTACTAATGCGCAGCTTCCACACCCACAACTGCACATGGCTGCGCAATTGTCCTTGATATAGGCGTGTATCCAATGCACACCTGTCTGTCAAACCCACACGCCCAGATGCGCGTTTGTTACCTACACAACCAAACATTATGCGTGGGGTTTCCCATCATAGTTGCGCATTTAGTAATACATGAATTTAAAAAAAAAACCCGCACGTAGTGTGCAGGAAATTGAGTTTTACCCATGTACACATGGACGTGTATTCCTCCTTTTCCTGCACACTAGTGGGTGCCTACCTCGAAAACCCCTTGTATGGCCCTCTGTACAGTTCCTAGCTACCCTCCCCCAACTTCAATAAGTGCAGGACGATAAGGTTACTAACTTGTCTCTTGCAACTCCCATATGGGTATCCCCATGCTCCCATAATATCCAAACCACCTCATAGCTCTCTCGCCAGATCAACAATAGTGTCGGTGCAAATGAGGTGGCATTGTGGGCCCACCATCCTTATATAGGCCCTTTTTCCCAACTTCCACATTCTATCACAAGATCCCAGAGCCTCTATTTTCTGATCCGCTCTCATCCATGAGATCTTGATCCAACCATCTACACATTCACATTCCCCGGGTTATCATCTGCACTTTCCCCGGAGGATCATTTTTCTCATTCCACGTTCAAGTATGCATGCTCACTTTCAAGTTTTATAAAATAGTTGTTATATGATCTTTATCATCAGATATTGTTCACGTCGATTATTTGGTTTTTTATGTGCAAGTACTTATTCAACAAGCTTACAGCCCCTTCAGGTATATGTTCGACACTAAGATGTAATTACTCCCTCTGTAAACAATTTCATATCCCAGTCACACCCTCTGACATTTGCCTTTAGGGTCCCTACATCCAGCTCTGTAGTATATTTACCTCTGCCACTTTTTGGTACTATCAAATGATAACACTCTCCCCCACATGAGTTGTCCCATTCATAGCTCCCCTTGGCAACTTGACACTCATATTGATTTCAACCCTTAGGATTTGGAGTCCCAATAGTATTTTGCACTTCCTAGAATGAACCCCATACTTCTTCTTATCATATTGATAACCTTCCCAATGGACTCCCAGGGTCATATAATTGTACACTTGGTTCTATTGACTGCACCCCCACATTTCCATTATCCATCCATCTCATCCACCATTAGTTTTCCCATCTTCAGATTGTCCTCCATCCATTTACCTAATACAGAAACCCACCCATGGGGCCCCCACCCTCCACCCATTCTCTTTCACAAACTTGTGCTCTAACAGGCCAAGCCATCTTTCACTTGGGCACCTGTTTCTATATTTGTATACTCAACCCAAATTATTCTTTATTTCTTCGGTAATTATATAAATCCCTTGTTTCCATAATATACATAGGTTTTTTAGTCATCATCCCCAATGGCCTTCTTTTACCTAGCAGAGAAACCCATTTCTCCCTTGGTTGGGGCATCCATCCTTTTTTCATATAGACATCGTTAACAAAACCCAAGTATCCCAAATCCATGTACCCATGATCTTTGAGTTTTCCCACTTTTTTAGCCTCTGAAACAGTTTAACCCAACGTCTAGTCGTCCCCCTAACACTAGATCCAGTTTTACATTTGTTTCCAATCATCCCTCAACACCCCAACCAAGAATAGTCTTGAGTCCCATAGCATATTGAATTCGTCCATGTTACCCATTAGTAATTGACATCATCTATTACTTAGTGGATTTCAAGAATCCCTTTGCTTCTTGACGTCGCATATCCCTTCCTATCGACCTCGACACAGTTTCCATAAGGGCGACAGTGTCTTGACTCTCATTACCTTTTCAATGAGGAGTCTCAGATGACACAAAGAGAGTCATCATTGATTTCTGATTCCATTTACCCCCATAACATTCAACTTCAACAAACTCTCATGTTAATGTGGGTCTTACTATGCGACCATTGTAGCTTTCCATACCAGCCAAATGTTGGAGAAATTTCTACTTTCGGCACACTAGTTCAGTGGGAGTTAACTGGCTAGTTCTATTTTAGACTTTCTAATTGTATACCATCACTGTTCTGCATGCATTCCTAATTATAGGATGTAATTTCCTATATGAGTGAATATCACTCACTCATTGAAAATATCATAATATACATTCATTCTCATTCTTCATATGGTATCTTTCTTCATTTTCTTGATAAGCTTTGTTTGTGTATGCTTTATCTAGGTCTCCTATGCAAGTTTCCATGAAACACTGACATGGTATCATATTCGAGCTGCTTGGAGCAACCCAAACAAGCCAAAGAAGAGAGAAATAAGATTTGAGTAAACCTAGTTTCCGCCATCATCGTGGCCTATCCCTATTGAAAGGTGCGACTATTAGAATCGTCCCAACCTATCCCTATCGAAGGGTGTGACGATTGGAATCGTCGCAGCCTATACACAACCAAGGTGCGACGTCGTCACACAGTGTTCTTCATTTGGGGTGTGATGATTCAGTTTTTTAAAATGATCGCATTGTGTCCTTCACTAGTGTGCGACGATTTATCATCATCGCACTTAATCCTTCTCTAGAGTGTGAGGATTCAGCAACCCTCAAAAAATTGGTTTTCTGTAGTAAAATAGTCATATATCGAAATCCGTGATCTGGGTCAGGCTGAAATTTTGACCAGAGACGTATAACATATGGATTCTTATGCTCACCAAAAATATCCAAAACCCACATCATATTTTATGAGATATAGTTTTTTTTATCATATCTATAGCTGCCATATAACCATCTGTCATATCTCGGAATCCACGATCTGGGTTTTTCAGGATCTTTTCAGAATCAATAGCAGGATGGAGGTGATGCAACTTATTCAATCAAGTATAGTGATAATACTCACACCGTACAACTAATTTTAATGGAATTTGAAAGCCACATTCCAACTCAAAAGAAAAGGACTGTATAATTTGACGATGGCGACAGAAACAGAACCTACATCAGCGCTTGAGAAAACCAGATGAGGCCACATGATTACTTCTTGAGTTAATCTCCACTGATATATGGTTTCATGTTGCTGCATGAAAGACTCCAAATGATATCCATACCACCTTGGAAGGACTCTTTGGAAAGCAGGATGAGATGCGAGGTCATATGCTTAAGGTAGAGTTGAATACCTTAGACCCTAAAAGTTTTGATAATATACATGATTTCTTTACTAAATTTAAATATTTGATTTTGAGCTTGTGTGAATGTGGTATTGACAAGTCTACACAAGAGAAACAACTTATTCTAACAATATGATCCAGGTGGATATTGGTGTCCACCCACCTATTCCACTTGGAACCCCACCATTGCTTCTTTCAATTTTTCAGTTTCCGCTCAGTTTACTATTTTTAGGAGTTTTTCAGGTCCTGAACTTCCGGAGCTGTTTTGAGGCCTTAAATGACATTTTTTGGGAAAACGGGCAACGACAGGAAATATAGATCGATGTTGCTCACCCAAAAGTTGCATTCCTCGGATAGATATTTCTAACGAGGTATGGAACGCGTAAAACGAAGATTGTATGCCAAAGTTACATCCCCAGGAAGTTGATGTACCAACTTACCCAAATGGGGCCCATAGTCTTGGCGTTTCATCTCCTAGGGTTAGGTATTTAGATGTTTAGGGTTTTCCATTGTTTCTCAATAATAATAGGCCTTCAAGCCTCATTGTAACACTGTTAAGATGCCAGTAGCCACCACATCTCTTCTCAGAGATAATCTACCAGTGCCCTACCTAGTTTATTTCCATTCTATCTGTAAGCATATTTCAGTCATTTGTTATTAATGAAATGAAGTCTTATTTCCGATGCATCTCTGCGTTTATGTGTATTTATGTATTTCATTGTGTTCCTACATAAATCTGGATCAGTGGTATCAGAGTGATCTTCTCATTCTCGATCCTTCTTTGCATGTCCCCAACGAGGTCGGGGTATAAGGAGTTGGGGCTCGATCTGGTTGAACCTTTGCAAGATCAGCCTCGCAAACCCCGACGACCACCCATGGGGGAAGAAAAGAAAGATGAGGGAGCAGGAGATCCTATCAAAATGTTTCTCGAGGAGGCCCTCAAGAAACAGAGGAATGTGATGATGGACAACTTTGCCCAGATTCTTCAACGGATTCCCACTGGCGGTGCATCGACATTCAACAGCCACTCTGGAGGCGCCACTCCTTTTAAGGTACAAGTAAACTTTGACATTCCCATATTTGAGGGCCAAATAGATGTAGATGTCATAGATAGATGGTTGAATTTGTTAGAAGGATATTTCTCAGTTCATGACTTTCCGACCGAGAAAAGATTATTTTCGCACTCCTCAAAGCCGCCCCCCATGTCAAGGACTAGTGGGAAACCTACTCGGAGAAACAGGGCGAGGGAGAACCCTCTCTGTTCTCGGCCGCACCCACTTGGAATTATTTTCGAGACGCCATCAAGGAACAATATTATCCCATGGGGAGCTATGAGGACAAATACATATAATGGACTAGGCTGCGGCAGCAAAGGGACCAAGATGTGCATGAGATGATGAATCCGTTTCATACCCTATGCACAAAGTTGGGTATCAAAGATTCAGAGAAACATTTGGTGTTAAAGTACCGAAGTTGTCTGCACAGATACATTCAGGATAAAATGGAGTTCCTCGACATCTCCTCGCTTAGTGTGGCATATTGATATGCTGCCAAGATTGAGCAGAAGTTCAAACAGAAGAAGCGAGACTTTGGGTCTGCAAATCAGAAGCAAGGGAAAGGTACCCTCAAAATACAGAACAAAGGACCAAGCTAAGGCAGGGAAGCCCAAAACAACCCACCAAAGCCACAAGCAAAGAACAACACGACGAAGCCAAAAAAGGACACGGGGAAGTGGTGTGAGTTCCATAAGAGCTCCACTCACAACACAAGTGAGTGTCGGGCCAAGCAGTCATTGGTAGCTGAGTTGAAGGCTTCTGAATCGGATGCATGCTCTGACTCTGAATTAGAACCTGACAAGGGGAGTGACAGGGGGAAGAAAATTATCGATGCGAAGCCCAATGCCACCGTTGGAACCAAAAAGATCCAAAAGGAGGAACCAGAAGATCCAGAGGAGGTGGAGCATCTCTTCCATTCCAAGATGTGGGTAAAGGGTTCCCCGTTGCAGTTCATTGTCAACAGTGGGAGCCAGAATAATATCATCTTGGTAGAGGTCGTGAATCGTTTGGGCTTGCCGACCACAACAAACCCACAACCATACACCATCGGGTGGTTTCACCAAGGACAAAACCTCTACGTCAGTCAACAATGTCGCCTTCCCTACAATATCAAGCCCTTCACAAATGAGGTATTATGTGACATTTCTCCTCTTGATGTTTCTGATGTATTATTAGGCCAACCATACTTGTGGAAGAGACATGCTATGTATGAGTCCAGGCCTCGTGTTGTTATTATCACTTTGGGCAATAAGCTGTACAGGATACCGGAGATAGCACCGCCTACCACCATCTCTTTGGTTACTGCAAAACAATGCAGTAAGCTCATTTCCAAAATCAGGAAATTTGTTTTCCTGATGATCTGCCATTAGGGAAAGAGGAAGATTGTGGCCATGACCTCCAGACAGGGCCCTGCTACATGAAAACAATAGATGGATAAGGTCATAGAGGAGTACGAGGACATCTTCACCTCCCCTGCAGGGGTGCCTCTACACTGCCAGGTCAAGAACCCCATCGATCTAACCCCAGATGCGTTGTTTCCCAATGGACCCATATATTGGTGCTCTGTTCTAGAGAATGATGAAATCAAGAGGCAGATTCAGAAGCTGTTGTAGAAAGGTCACATCCAACCGAGTTCATCACCCTGTGGGAGCCCGATCATGTTGGTGCAAAAGAAGGATGGGACTAGGAGACTCTGCATTGACTATCGGGCACTGAACAAGATCATTGTCTGGAATAGGTACCCGATCCCACGAATTGATGAACTTCTGGACCAACTCAAGGGGGAGAAATATTTTAGCAAGATCGACTTGAAGTCTGGGTATCACCAGGTACCAATCGAACCCTCTGATGTGTGAAGACTACATTCAAATCCAAGGAGGACCTTTATGAGTTTTTGGTCATGCCTTTCGGGTTGATGAATGCCCCTGCAACCTTCATGAGGCTAATGGACGACATCATGTGGTCATTCACCAACTCATTTGTAGTGATGTACTTGGATGACATTCTAATCTTCAGCCAGACTTGGGAAGAGCACCTCCATCACATTCGACAGGTCCTCCAAACACTTCGGCAACACAAGTTGTGTGCCAATTTAGAGAAATGCACTTTTGGCATGACCCAGGTTCAGTATCTGGGATACATTATTGATGAGCGAGGGGTGCATGTGGATCCAACAAATATCCAAGTCATTCGGGATTGGCCAGCCCCAACCACCCTAACAGAGCTCCGTAAATTTTTAGGTCTTGCCAATTTCTACCACAGGTTTGTGTTGGAATTCTCTCATATCACTTGGTCCTTGAGTCAAGTCACCAAGGGAGGATCTAAAGAAAAAATATTTTGGTCTGAATCTCAATAGAAGGTGTTCGGGGAGTTGAAGCATCACCTCTTCTCTACACTAGTGCTCACATTACCAGACTTGCAACAACCATTTGAGATCAAGACAGATGCCTCTGACTATGCTATTGGAGCAGTCCTTACTCAACATGGGCATCCAGTGGCATATCACAGTGAGAAACTTTACGACACAGTCCAAAAGTATCCCACTTATGACAAAGAAATGTATTCCATTGTGTAGGCTTGTCGGCAATGGAAGCATTACATTTTGGGAAAGGAAACGGTCATCCACACAGACCATCGACCCCTACAGTTCATACAGACACAAGGGAAGTTACAGAACGATCGCCATCAGAAGTGGTCCACATACCTGCAACATATTCATTTGAACATTAAGTACAAAAAAGGCAGCACCAATAATGTTGCAAACTGCCTTAGTCGACAACCCATCATGGCGCTAACCACTGTGCTCAACTCTTGTGGGCATGAGACTTTTGATTGCCCGCTTCTCTACACAAGTGATCCAGAATTCAGCCACACATACAATACACTCTTAGAGGGTAAGCAAGTTCCCAATTTTCACCTTTAGGATGCTCTGCTTTGTCACCTGGGACACCTTTGTGTTCCTTCAAGAGAGCATGCCAAGATGATTTGGGAGGCACACTATAGTCGAGTCGCTGGGCATTTCGGGGTCGAGAAAACTGTGGAAGTACTGCAAAAGTATTTCTATTGGACGAACCTTCGACAAGTTGTCGGGAAGTACATCAAGTCCTGCACTGCTTGTGCCATTGCCAAACCGACCATCAAGAAGCAAGGCCTCTATACTCCGCTTCCTACCCCCAGTCGACCTTGGGAATCTATCTCTATGGATTACATGTCGGGCCTTCCTTCTA
>ML780633.1:548133-571788 GCA_009831015.1 Picea engelmannii
CCGACTGGTGGAACTTCAATGTGGGTAGGGGCCTTAGTTAGAGGAGTGTTGTCTTTGATATCTATTCAGTTAGAGGAAACTACACAAACTTGTGCTGAAATAGAAGGGTTTAGGAGAGGTGGTGATCCATGATAAGTTCCTAACAAGGATGGGTCCTTGAATATTCCAGGACCAATGTCGATGACCAAAAAAGAATCCAAGCTAGTGCAGACAAGGGGGAGGATATTATCAATGTTGGCAGAATGATTAGGCTCATAATGTGTAAGTTGGTTGATGGTGATGATTTTCCCGTTATGGGGGAACATCATCGTATGAAACACAGAAGATGCTACCACCTTAATAACATACATGTATCTACATCTGAATAGGATATTGTAATCAAGTGGGGCATCGATAAATTCAATGTCAATCAAGATGGTTTTTCCCCCAAGTTCGATAGGGACATTTTGGAAGATCCCTTCAGGGGATGATGGTCGACTGTCATAAGCTCCCAGGGTGATGTCAGATAGAACTAGCTCAGGTGAGACAAGTTTCTGCCATACTGCTTTGGACATGATGCATATGGATGCACTTTCATCATGGATGCATTGATGAACTGTGATGTTCCAGATCTTAACTGGTATCTAAAAATATACTAGAGTGGGGATGCGTGGTTCTCCACTATCTAAATCAAAGGTGATTAGTCGAGTACCAATAGGGTTGACTTCCCCCAAGGAGGAAAGAAAGTATTTGCGTTGTGATGGATAGGTTTGGAGGACCTCCAACATAGACATGGTGGTAGGAGACTGTGCTAAGTCATCGACCAGACTGTAGTTATGGGTTGCCCTAGCATGAGGTTTATGTACATTCCACTGTAGAGGTATGTGGGGTATACAAGGATTTGGTTCAATATTAGGGCATGGGATCATCAATGGTTGTCCAGATGTAGTGGGAGTTGTTTCTGAGGTGGTTGGGGTAGAGTCGGGAGGGATTTCATATTGATGACCACGTGTTTGAAAAAGAATCCCTTCCTCACTGGTATGGAGGATATTACGATCGACTGAATTTCCGGGTTGAGTGGGACTTGGGTTTTGATATTGCCCCATTTGTGGTGGGGTCGAGTTTATCTCTTGTTCGATATTCATCACACCTTGGTGTGGAATAGATATTTTCAAAACGATCGGAGGTGGTGGTTGCAAATAATGTTGTGGGGCCTGCGGAGGGGCAGGTGGTTCTAGAGGGGATTGTGTGTTCATGGATTCTTTCATCCATTTGTAATCGACAATTTGGGGGAAGTGGTGAGTATAATGTCCATACTCATCGCATAGAGTGCAAGGGAAGTTAGTTTGGAGATTATTGTTCTTCCCTTGTCGTGGTTGATTGTTATTGTTTCCCCCTTGTGGGTTTTGGTTTCCTTGATTCTAGTTTCCCCCAATGGGACAGTTTTGTTGGGGGTTATTTCCTCCTGGTCCCAGGTTGTTATTGTTTCGATTTTTTCCTTTATTCTTGGCATTGTTTGGCTAGTGAGCCAGATTTTTCATTGTCAACTGTTCAAAATCATGAACCTATTGAATGGGAGAGGTTTGAACAAAGTTAATGCCGACATGTGGTTGTCTTGATGGAGGAGAAACTGGCTGGGAAGGACCAGGAAATGGGAAATATGGATTTTTTTGTGGAGACAATCCATATCGCATATAGTAAGTTGAAGTACTTCCACTAATGTTGGGGTTATATACGGGGGTTGGGGGTGGACACGTAATTGAGTGAGAGACCAAATGCATTTGGGGTACCAGTGGGGGTCCTCCCAATGACCGAGGGGGAACAACATGATATGAATGTTGGTGAGTGGGAGGATGGTAATGAGACATCCCTCCATATGGTTGAGGATAATGATTTGCACCATATGTGGGTGATGGGTGGATGTAAGGATTGAGGTGTGTCATAGAACCAATCAACCCATCCATAACGTGAGAAACCCTAGGTTTGTCCTGGCCAAATGGTAGGGGTATGGGTGCATCAGGAAATACTGTGTACAAGTAACCTGATTGGGAATATATGAGGTCAAATTGTTGGGCTTTGCTGATGTCTTCCTCTTCTGATTGAGGAAAATTGGATGCTACATCCTTGGCAATCACGTGGATGAGTGATTTCAGAAACCAATCGAGACATTGTTCTTTGGTGGTTTATGCTTTACACAAACTACGTCGCTGAAGCTATTCATGGATATGGTTCGATATATGGATAGCATTGGTTTGTTTGAACTTGGAGATAAGTTCTAAATGAATTTCATGATGAACTGGTAATTGGAAAAAGGACAAAAAGGCCTTGGCCAATGATTCAAAGGTCACATGGGACCCTAATTTTTTGTCCACATACCATTTGGCTGATGAACTAGTGAGGGTTATTTGAAATAACCTCAAGCGGATGGAATCATCAATGATGTTGTTTGAAGAGAACCATAAGTGTAAGGTCATAACATGGTTGGTGAGGTCTTCCCCTGGTTTACCTTCAAACTTTGGAATGTCTGAAGGAAATTTGGTAGGCATATTGGGCCAAGTGGCATCATGTAAAATGGGGTCATTCGTGAGTTTGGTTAAATCATGAATGTTGAGGGATGCCAAATATTGAAAAGGGGGATTTGGTGGAGGATTAGTTCCATCCATTGTGTGTGTTGTTCATGAACCTTTCCCTTGAGAGGGATTCAGTGGGTTTGTACTTCTCCCTTGAGAAGAATTTTGTCCCCTACCTCCTTGTGAAGGAGAACCAATAGATGGGTTTCCTTGGGTATTTGACCCAAGAAAAGTGGAACCAAGTAAATTCGATCCCAAGATATTAGTGCTCACTAGGGTTTGAGATGGTTGAGCCAGTGAGTTGGAAAGACTAAGTACTCCTCCTAGGATAGGAGGGTGATTATGCAAGCGTCTAGAATGACAGGGATTTTTTGGTTCCCCTATGGTTCCGACGAGAAAAGTGAATGCGTACAAATGGTGACAAGAGAGAAATAAATGAACAAGTGATTTTTATATTATTGACCTTCACAAAATAGTATAACTCACAATTTCATGTAATCAAATGAACATCATACATAAATCAACTGTGAAATAAACAAGCATGTGGATAGGTGGATTTTTCCCGTGTTGGGAGAAAACAAAAATAAATGGTCATGTCCTAAAATACCTATCGTCCTTTCTCTCAATTTATCACTGGGCCTTCCAATAGCACTCGATAGTTGGGTCTAAATCCACCGTTAGAGGAACTTGCGAAGGATGAAGTAATCAATTATAATGAGGGGTAGAGGGTGCATATCCCAAAAGAGTTGGAGATATTTCCAAATAGCCACACACAATATGATCAAGGTGCGATTGCAGCCCAAAACTTCCACCTGGGTAGATATCCTATGTTTTGGCACTAGTACCTCGGTCAAAGTGAAACATTTAGATTTTTGGCCTAAAAAATGGGTCGTGGGCTGGATACCCTCACAAGAGTTGGGTGACTCAAGGAGGGATGCACAGAACAACCAGAACTCAGCCTTAAACCCTTCACGAGTATCTCCTTGCCTTATGGAATATGAACACTTGACTTGGAGGATTTGAAAGATCCCTATTCTCAACTTCTATTGTTTCAAAATGTGAGAACCTGATAACGAGGGGTTATTTGGATGCCTCCCCCAGAGATCCTATCTAGACTAAAAACATTATTTAGGCACCTCCTGTGTAGCAAACATTTAGTGCATTCTCAAAAATGTTTTAGATGGAGTGGGATGAGAGTTTGGGGTCATGGAACAACCTCATTTGAATTAAATTGGTGTGGAAAATTTACAAAGAAGTAGTCAGATCTTTCATATTTCCTTTAAAGTACTTTGTGGGTACTTAAAAAGAAAGCTTACTTCGACCTCTGATATTCTAATATAAATAATGTGTGTGATGAGTGGCTTTATGTGCAAGAAAGTGAAAAGTTGGAAAAATATTTTTAATAAGTTAAGTGTAATATTGTAGCATGTGGACTTCATTTTGTCCTTACAAAGATTCTTACCTAGCTTATTATGTTTCTTTGGTACAACCTTGTGGAATATTTAAATCCTTAGAGAACTAGAAATGTGGACATATGGGTCCTTACTTCATCCTTTGGACTCCCTAGAATGTTGTCTATACTAAGAAAGCTTTTGAAACTATCCTAGGATTGTAGACATGTGGGCATGTATGGGCCCGTTACTTGATATTTTAAACTTTCCTAGAGTGTTGTCTAGACTAAGAAAGATTTTAGAAAATATCCTAAGATTGTAAACATGTGGGCATGTATGGGACCTTACAAAGATTTAAGATAATTTTCCAAAACTAAGAGGTACCCTAGGGGGTTTTTGTCCTCTCCTAATGATTTTTTAAGGGAGATGAAATTTCCTTTCAACCACCTTTTCTGATTCTCGAGATCACACTTGGGTGTGGGGGAAGATCATAATTGAAGGTTAAAATTGATTTCTAGTCCCAAATTAGTTGATTTGTATTTGAAAAAGAAATAAATTTAACTCAAAGTTTTAAATGCCAAATGAGCCATGCATGTGGCAACAAAGAAAAGAGAAGAATAGCGATTATTTTTACCCCTATGTGCTTATGTTAGCTAACCTTCCTTGTGAGAAAGGAATCTAAGTGAAGTGTGATTTCTTTACAAAGTGTAGTAAATTAAAATATGAAGGCAGAGGGCCTTCAAACCACTCATCAAACCCTTACAAATTTCCAAAAACTGAACTTGTGCATGAGTTGCAGTTCTAACAGTCGCGCTAAGGGAACAAAATGTGCATAATGTGCACATATATGAAATTTGTTACACATTGATCCAAAAGGGATCCAAAGAAGGCTAAGAAAACCTCAAAACTCACAGAGGAAACTCAGGACGCTCAGAATGGCTTCAACAGATAGAGAAAGGGAAAAAAATTCAAAGTTCCCAAAAATTAGTAAAAATGGCATGATCGCGAAGAGCACATCACAAGATTTTTAATGGTGCAAATGACTCATCAAACATAGTTACGGATTGAAAGATATTCACAGTCGAAGTTTAGTCAACCTAGCCCACTCAGCAGGGGTGAGTCAACACCCGTAATGCTGACGTCAACATCCATACAGATGATGTCACCATACATACAACACACGTGGCAGGATAATGAAGGTGAAATGTGGCATGATGATGTGGCAGCAATAGAGGCTGCCACGTATCACCCAGTTTTGGCATTTTTGGACTAATCTATGGACCAATCGAATTGTGCCACGTGGAATCCGTAAAGTCTGTACGCTGACATGGCATGCTGATGTGGCATGTTGATATGGCGTACTGACTTGGTAGGTGGAAGTGTGGACTAGTGAGGGGTCACCACATGGCCCAATCAGAGGCTGCCATGTGGTAGGTGGGAAATTCCTAAGGACAACCAGTGAATGAAAATTTGGAAAAAAAAATGTTTTGGCGGGTCCGCCAAATCTGCCAGACCATGCCAAACCCAGCCATGATTTTAAATCATTGGAGAAGGTTCTAGAGTCACTGCTAAACTGGCAGAACATAAATGTATATATATATATATATATACATATAACAATACAAATCCAAAAAGGATAGTCTGCGGGGTTTGACCTCGGGACCTCCTCCCACAACAATTGATTTAACATATTCGCCCTAACCAACATGCCGCGGAATCCACATTGTAAACAACACCCTATTTGATTCTTAAATAATGCATCCGCCCAGCCAAAGAGGGAGGCACGAAGACCATAAAACCATTCAGGCATGCATTTCAATGCAAGTACAGTCATAATTACAGGTTGTAGAGGGCACATAAATCGAGACAAAATTCCTCTTGGACCTGGGAGTGCCATAGTTGGATCGATATGTGGAGACAATAATTTTTGGGTAATTCAATGCCATGAATTCAATGGTGTTTTTTGTTTTCTGATCTGAGCATTATTTCTGCAACTTGATTCCAAAATGAGGTGTACTTATGTATTTTCCCAAATTATTTTGCTGAGTTAATGAAAGAGCCTACCCATTTGAGAGAAAGACCCATAGACGTAGTCCACCAGGGATGAACTCCATTATCAATTTTTTGTGTTCAGATCTGATGCTTATGTCTCTTAATTTTTTATCTTTTCCTTCTTTAATTCTACACTTTAATTTATTCTCATTTAATGCAATTCTTTATAAGTCACGATGAAAATATATCGGATCATGTTGGTATCAGAGAAATCGTCTTTGAATTAAATTGTTGAGTATGAATTCTTACTAGGGCCAAACATAAGAAGGGTGAAGGAAGTCTTAATACTTTCAATCCCAAAGTTGGTCGTGCATCCCGAAGGAAGCAAATGGTAGAAGAGAAGAAGTGTGATGAATAGGAGAAAAAATTTCGCATGGCCATTTATCGCATGTCAGAAATGGTCGAGCGAATGTATGGAGATTACGATAAGAGGATGAATAAGAAAGGGAATAAAAAGGAATCACATGTAGATGATTATGCTTCACTAAACCAAGGGGCTAGAGGAGATCCTCCTGAGCCTTCGTCTTCACCTTCGTGTTCTAGTTCTTCTTCCTCTAAGCATTCTCATCATTCTAGCCATAAATCGTCTTTTAAGAAACCATTATTAAATCTTGATGTAAAATTTTCTTTACCTATGTTTAATGGAGATGCTAATCCTGAAAATATAGATAATTGGATCTGATAGGTTGAAGTGTATTTCCATGTCCAACATATTGATGAAGAAGAAGTTAAAGTGCAACTGGCTTCTCTTTGGTTTGAAGGCACTGCTCTCATATGGTGAGAGATAAAGCTTCAGAACAAAAGTAAGTGTGGTAATATTATTTCCTCATGGTCATAATTTAAATCAACGATAAGGAAGCAATTTTATCCATTAGGGTATTTACATAAAGAAATGATGGAATGCCAAACTTTAAGGCAAAGTAAAGTTCAAAATGTACAAAGTTTCATAGAATAATTTAGGAAGAAATCTCTTGCGTTGAACATTCCTTTGGATTCTTATGAAACTTTAATGAAGTATATTGGCACACTTCACAATTATATTCGTCATACTTTTCTCTTGTTTAACCCCAATAGTCTTGATGAAGTTTGTGTGCAAGACACTCACCTTGAGAATAGGGGGAAACATGTTCAAGAAGATCCCACGAAGAAACATTCCAATCTCCCACATAAAACTTTTAAGAAGTTTAAAATGAAGGAAAATAAGACCGCCATAGTAATGAGAGAAGGATGAAAGCCATCTTGCACTCATTCCAAGAAAAATGGTCATGATGAAGAACACTTTTGGAAACTGCATCCGGAAAAGAAACCAAAATAGTTCGGTGGAAAGGGGAAGATCAACAAGATCTTGGTTCTGATTAAGGAGATGAAGGAAATATCACAGCGGTTGGAGTACAAGGTTAATATTCCCTTCAATCTAGTTCAAGTTCCAATAATGAATCTCATGTTGATGAAAAAAAGAGGAATGAATTATTTCACCAAAGAGTTGTATCTAAACACACTAAGATAGATACACTATTTGATTCGAGTTCCCAAGTAAAATTAATATCTGAAAAACGTGTCAAGAAGATGGGTCTTGAAACGAAACCACATCCAAAGCCTTATCCTCTTGGTTGGGTATGTTATAAAGAAAAACTTAATGTCACCAAAAAATGTAGGGTTAGATTTTCTATTGCTTCAAAGTTGATTTATGAAGTGGATATGGATGGTGTACCACTTGATATGTGTGGCATAGTTTTGGGAAGTGCTTATATTTATGATAGAAAAGCAGTCTTCTTTCGTCATGAGAATAAATAGCACCTTACTAAAGGGGGAGTGGAATATATTGTTATAGCTCACAACATGAGAGTAAATACAACACTTGTTAGTGTAGGGAAAATGAAAAGACTCGTAAACACTAATAAGAGATATGTACTCATGGTCGTAAGAGAGAAATATGTTGGGACATTTGATGCTTTCCAAGGATTTGATCCATCTCATAAAAAAGAATTAATTGATATTGTTTCTAAGTATGATGATATTTTTCAGGAACCAGATGGTTTACCTCCTAAGAGAGAAATCCAACATGAGATACATCTTCAACAACATTCTCATCTTCCTAATGTGGGCATGTATAGGATGTCAATTGTGGATATGAAAGAGATCAAGAAGCAAGTACATGGCTTATTGGATCAAGGGGTCATCAGGCCCAGTTCATCTCCTTGTGGTTCTTCGATCGTGATGGTGCCAAAGAATGATGGCACGTGGCGAATGTGCGTTTATTACTGGGCCTTAAATAAAATCACGGTGAAAAATCGATACCCTCTTCCTTCTATAGATGATTTACTTGATCAATTGAAGAATGTTGTTTATTTCACTAAGTTGGATTTGTGTAGTGGATATCATCAAATCAGGGTCACAGAACATGATGCATGGAAAACTACTTTTAAAACCAAAAATGGATTGTTTGAGTGGTTAGTTATGCCGTTTGGGATTTGTAACTCTCCGACAACTTTCATGCGTGTGATGGATGATATATTTAGGCCTTTCCTAGATGAATTTGTGATTGTATATTTAGACGACATTCTTTTTTTTAGCGGGACTTGGGATGAACATGTAAGGCATGCAAAGAAAGTATTGGATACTTTGCAAAGGAAAAAGCTATATGTAAAATTGTCTAAATGTGAATTTGGAGAGACTGCACTTGTGTACTTAGGTCATATTCTAGGAGGAGGACAATTAAAAATTGATCCTTCCAAATTTGATGTAATTGTAAATTGGCCTGAGCCAAAAAGTGTAACCGAAGTATGAATATTCTTAGGTGTAGTCCAGTATTGGAGGAGGTTCATTTCCAACTTCTCCTTTATAGAAACTCCTTTGCATGCCTTAACCAGTGTGAAGAACACTTTTCAGTGGGAAGGAAAGAAACAACAATATTTCAACATTTTGAAGGAGAAGATCAGTACCGCACTAGTATTAGCATTGCCAAATCTTCAACAGCCTTTTGATATCGATATATATGCCAACGGATATGCCATGGGTGCAATATTGATGCAATATCGTAAGCCTATCTATTACCACTCTGAAACTTTTAGCCAAGCTATTGTTAATTATCTTACATATGATAAAGAGTTGTATGCATTAGTTTAGAGCGTAAATAAATGGAAGCACTACTTGTTAGGGAAGGAAACAATCATACATACAGATCACCAACCCTTATAGTATCTCCAAGCACAAACCAAGTTGCAACAATCTTGACACTACAGATGGATGGGTTTTCTACAACAATTTCATTTGGTAATCAAGTACAAAAGGGTACAAGTAACAAGGTAACTGATATGCCTTGTAGACCTCTTATTGTTGCTTCTATTCTTTTGAAGAATACTTCTTTATATCATGATAGCTATGTAGAACAATATGCCATCAATGAAGATTTTAAAGAAGTATATGCGAAGCTAACCCTTGGTGCACAGGTAGAGAACTATTGTCTGCAAGGAAAACTACTCTACCATCTTGGAAAGTTATGTATTCCTACAAGTGAATGAGTCCATGTAATACGAGAAGCACACACTTATCTTGTGTCTGGGAATTTTGGGGTAGGAAAAACTATGGCTCATTTGCAGAGGTTTTGTTACTAGCCTAAAATGAAATCAATTGTAACTAAATATGTAAAGAGGTGTGTGATGTGTTCTACTTGTAAGATCACTAATAGAAAACTGGGGCTATACTCACCACATCATGTTCCATCCCATCCATGGGAAAGTATTTCCATGGATTTTGTAGGGGGTTTAAAAATGACCAAAGGGGGTCATGACTATTTGTATGTTGTAGTGAATAGGTTCAGCAAGATGTGTATATTGATGCCATGTAAAAAGAAGATCACTATTGAGCAGACTACTACTCTCTTCTTTCAGTATGTTTGGGTTCACTTTGGGTTACTCACATCCATTGTATCGGATCAAGATACTCGATTCCTTGGGGACTTTTGGACTAGATTGTGGAGGATGATGGACACCAAATTGAAGAGGAGCACTGCTTTCCATCCACAGACCAACGAACAAACAGAGGTGGTAAATCGAGCAATGGTACTTTCACTTCGAGGCTATTGCAACAAACATCCCAAGTTATGGGATGAAAAAATACCCTATGTACAACATTCTTACAACCGAGCTTTACATTCGTCCACTCATAGTTCACCTTTTGAGACAAGTTTTAGGTACCTACCAAAGGTTCCTTTGGAATTGATGTATGGGAGATATGTCGATGTGAATGAAGAATGAACAGAGGATAGAGCTTGGAATTTCATCCATACGATCCAGCAGATACACCAGGCAGTCGAGGAATAGTTGGAGAAAAGTCAAGAACAATATAAATCTTGACATGACAAGGATAGGGTTGATCACCAGTTCCAGGTTGGAGAATGGGTATGGCTTCACATCAACAAGGAGAGATTGAAGGGTGAAGGCAAGAAACTTAAGTCCATTTTCTATGGAACCTTCACTATCTTGGAGAAAAGAGGAACCAATGATTTTTGTCTGGATCTTCCACCTTACATGAAGATTTACTCAGTTGTGAACGTTGAGAACTTGAAACTTTTTTAGCCTCCCATGATCATGGATCAAGATGAGGATGTTTCAATACCTTCAATTGATGAGTTCACACTTGAGTTACTTGGATGTTTTACATGAAGATATCATATTGGATAGGAGGATGAGGACTTCACGGGGTGATGTTGATTATCTTTGAGTAGGATTGAAAGGTACACATCCAAGTAAGGAAAAGTGGATAGAGAAGGACAAAGTGAGGGGACTCTTCCCTCACTTACTTGTTGATTGATGAAATATTTTGGTGGTTCAAAAAGCTCTCAGTGGGAAGGCGTGATGCAAAATGGATCTAGAGAAGGCTAACAACAACTCAGAACTCATAGAGGCAACTCAGGATGCTCAGAATGGCTTTAGTAGACAGAGAAAGGGAAAAAATTCAAAGTTCCCAAAAATCAGTGAAAATGGAATGATTGCGAAGATAGCGTCGCAATATTTTTAGTGACACAAACGACTCATCAAACGAAGTTACAGATTGAAATATATTCGCAGTCAAATTTTGATCAACCTAGCTTCATCAGCAGGGGATGATTCAACATCTGTACTACTGACATCAGTGTTAGAACCAGGAGTCAATCCTAGATTGCAGCAGGAGTAAGCTCGATACCCATTAGTTTTATATGTCACAAATTGGTTTAATAGTGGTCTAATGGATGTAGACTCAAGATATATCATTTTAACTTAGAAAACTGGGTTGGAAATGCATAGATAAGTGAGGTCTTTATCTAACTTAAGCTAGTGAGTTTGCATAGCAGTGATTATGTGAAAGAAAAAAGAGAGAGGTATGAAGGTCTGCTCTGGACATCCGGTCTTCCAGAAGCCTTTGGAAGAAAAGTCCTGTTAGTGATATTTCTTGTAAGGGGGGTTAGAATGCAAAAGAATGGGTTAAAAACCCACTTATCCTAAGTTCGAAATGCAAGCGAGCCTGTGGTAAGCGACGAGCGGATCTGGACGGCAGGCATCCGAGTGCTCGGATCAACGACATACGGGCGATTTCGGACCCCCCCCGCTTTTCTACCTTTAAGCAGAGGGGGGGGTCCGGAATCCAGGGTGCATATCTTTGACGACTGATATCAAAGCGCCCGGATCAACGGCACGCGAGGTGATTCCGGACCATCCCCTCCTTTCTACCTTTAAGCGGAGGGGGGGGGTCCAGAATCAGGCATACATCTTTTCGACAACCAAGATCTGCGCGCCCGGATCAATGGTGCTTGGACGGTCCCATCCTTCTCAGCTACTCCGCTTTTATCCAACGTGGGCCCCTTTCCTGTCGTTTCATCCTGCCATCTGTTTTTCACTCGACCGTGAGATGAGGCTCGCTCCCTCTAGCCTTTCCTCATCCTCCAACACCTGTCTATCTCCCCTCTTTCCGTCCGTATGGTTTCTTCGCCCCCTATCTAATTATCCACACACCATCCTCCATGTGTCCCGCTCCACTTCGCGTCCACCTCCCATTAATAACAAGCCCATCATATCTCCTCTTCTGCTCCCTCCGCCTGTTTCCTTCCGCCATGTGTCTTCCCCTGTAACCTCTCTCATACCTCATCACTTCTTATCTCACCCTCACAATCCTGGCACCACCATATCCATTGTGCGCCCCATCCTTCACGCTGGCCTCCACGCATATACATCAGGTCATTCAAGCTAATACAGTTGGCAGCGTAAGGGGTATTCCACGCCCCAAGGGTGCCGAGTTGGCCGGGCCATCCTCAATCCCAATGAAGCAGTTATTGAGGTGGTTTGTGGTGGTTAGACATCGCCTCCACCATAATGGGAAATTCTGGCTACGAATTAAAGGCACATCGATTCTCCCATGAAACTATCAGGAGTGGGATTACATCTGCCATAAGTTGGATGATCATTCATAGATTGCAGGTGTTGACTGTCAGAAGCCATGCAGATGCAAAGCTTTTAATGCAACGTCTCGATTCTGTTGTTGTTGTTGTTTTGAGTATATGAATGCGTTTTCACCATTTTTGTATCCATCGATGGTTGAGCAGAGCTCCCGGTTGTAAAGTTTTAACAAAGCACTGTTAATCTGGTTATGTATGGACTTTTGAGACTTCTTGCCTTATGAATGCCAGTTTCTTTCATGCCTTTGTTTAAACTGTGTTAGAGAAACTCGGAATTGGAGGATCCAGTCGAGCTGTTTAATTATAGGATGATGTTGTAATGGATCACTGTAATAGTTGCACTGTCTCTAATCGGTTCTTCTGACTTTCCCAACGCTGAGTGACTTGGAATTGGAGGATCCAGTCAAGTCCCCTTTCAGTTTCTTGAGACCCTGAACCAAGCGGATCTTGCATTCAGAGTCTTTCTTCTGCAAACTGCCGAAAACCTGTTGCCCAAAGTTGTTTGTTCACCCTCCTTACTAAGTCTTCCACCTGCTCATCTTTTAAAATCAACCCACTGGCTGAAGTTAGATCAAGACCTCCTTTGTCTCATACATGCTAGACCCAGTCCCTAAGTTAGAGTGATACGTCCTCGAGTCCTCATCTCCATTTGATCATCCCTTTACAAACAAATCATGACATTAATCTGATGGGTGTCGGGATCTGCTCCTACAAGCAATCCAGGAGTGACTTCTGACGCTAACATTTTTGGCGCCGCTGCCGGGGACGAAGTTGAATATTTTCCCTGGGATTGAATGACAATGGTCAACTGATTATGAAGGTGCATCAGATATCAAAATTATCAATATTGCTACTGTGAACCTGGCGACTCCATTGTGACGACTCCGCTGGGGAGAACCTTCTCTGTTAATTGTGGCTTTCAGAGGCAGACACACGCGGTCTCATCCACAACTGCCTCTAGTTGCACCTGAAGGTGACCCAGAGGTGGTTCGCAGAAGATGAAAGAGCTCTGCAAAAGAAGTTTCCATCGCCGAAACAGGTAATCCGTCATCTCCTTCTATGAGAACTCCTTTTTCTCCTCCGCAGTTTCTTAATAGACCTCCTTCAGAGGTTTCCCGTTTCTTGAATTTTGGGAGTGTTCCTGCTGCGTTTCCCCCTCCTGGTCTGGGTTCAGAGGGGGAAATTCTTGTCACTCCCCTCTCCTCTGAAGTTGTTCCTTGGTGTAGACCCGAGACTACTAAAGACTTCCCCACTCCTCCGCAAAGAGGAGCACCTGCTGACTTGAGTTCGTTAGCCTTCTCCTTGAACCCTCTCTTGTTTCCCACTCCACTTCGAGACTCATTCCCAGTAGCCCCTTCACGAACTCCTTCTCCTCCAAGTTCTCCTCCACCCGTTATTCCTATGGCTGGTGCTAATCCCCCTCTAACTAGAATGGACGCCATAGTTGCTGCTTGATATGCTCCCTTAGTCCTACCCCAACCTATGCATCCTCTCCCTGCTGGAGACTATTTGAAATACATGCCCAAGTTCAATGGGGAGGGGGACATGACTGCAGAGGAGCACTTGGATTCTTTCTACAGTTATGCAGACAACCTAAATATTGAAAATGAAGATGTCTAGATGAGAGTCTTTGTCCAGAGCCTGGATGGCGAGGTGAGGAAGTGGTTTAGAGGATTAAACCCCGGATCTATTGCTGGAATTGAAGCTCTGGATGGTGTTTTCCTGAGGCAATGGTGAGATAGGAAGGATTTCATGTATTACATGACAGAGTTTGGGTCTCCGAAGAAAATGGAAGGAGAGTCTGTCTCTGACTTCTCCAAAATATTTAATAAGATGTATAATAAGATTTCTGCAGAGATAAAGCCCTCAGAAGCCTCTGCCCAAATTTCCTATGTTGGTACATTTGACCCTGATTTCTGCCTTTTATTGAGAGAAAGAAGAGCCACCTCATTGGATCAAATGCAAGATGCGGCTGTCGAAGTGGAATCCAATGTATTGGAAGCTGATAGACTGAGGAACAAGGCCGATGCAGACAGAAGAAAGGGAAAATACGAAGCCTCGAATTTTGGCTCATCGGTACCCCACCCTCAAGTGGATGAACTGACCAAGATGATGAAGTTTCTATCTGAAGAAATGGAGATACTAAAGGTGGAAAGGAAGAAAATGTAAAAAGGTCCGCAGGGCACCGAAAACAAAGGAGGTTTCAGAAGGATGAATAACATCACTCCCCCAACTATGCATAGAGAAAGGGGAAGGGACAGAGAAGACCAGAGAATTTAGGCCCCTTTTCAGAACAATTTGGTGGCTGATGAGGAAGAAAGAGAAACAAATGAGCTTGATCCTGAAATCCACTACTTAGAAGACACTCCTCCTTTTCCTCATCTCACTCAAATAGCTTACGAGGAGTCCCTCATGAAAAGTCAACTAAATGAGCTGAGCAAAGAAAACCAGACTGGTGGCCGCCGAGGCAGGTATGACCTAAGGTCTCAGAAGAAGGAAGTAACACCTGATGTTCCTGAGCAGTCCACTAGAATAGAGAGGCCTACCAATGAAGTAGAAGACACTCATAGAGGTAAGAAGACCCCACCCCTCTCTCCCATTATCCAGAGTCATGTTACCGAAATAAGAGAAAGTCCTAAGCTTACATCTTCTTTTAATTTCAAGCATGAAATTCAAAAGGTCAGAATCCCTGTGCCCCTCACCGAGCTAATCAAACATGAAGAGTTCAAAAAATGATTCTCTGAGCTTTTGAAATCTAAAGCCTTATGCCCTCCCTCAGACTCCATAAACCTCCAAGATGAAAATCCTGCAGTTGTCCTAAGCCCCATGGTGGAAGACAAAGATGATTCATCCCCTCCCTTCTACACTTCCTTGAACATACATGACAAGTTACTGCACAACTGCTTGATGGATTCAGGGGCTTCTCACAACCTCATGCCCAAAACCGTCATGGAAGAATTAGGACTAGAAGTCACTCGAGCCTATCATGACCTCTATTCCTTTGACTCCAGGAGAGTTCAGTATCTTAGAGTTATTAAAGACCTGATTGTGACCTTGTTTCAGTTGCCCATGAAAAGTATGGTCATGGATATTGTAGTGGCTGATGTCCCCCCCAAGTTTGGTATGCCTGATGTCCCCACATAATATTTGAGATCTTCCACGTTTGCATCAACGTTCATCATGCAGTCTCATTTTCATCATTTGTCATTCACATATACAAAATGTTTTTTGAAACTCTCTTAAAATTTCATGGAACGTATTCCAACATGCCCATCACCAATGTCCTCCACCAATGTCACAGGGTGAGCAGTGAATGGGGCCATTGTTGAAATTTCTTCAAATTGTCCTGCATGCATCGAAATTTGACATGGTTAGACTAGATGTACACATGCCTTGACGATATGCAAGGGTCTCATTATTGAAGGAAATGTCCCGACGTCCTTGCATAATATTTGATATTGTCCACATTTGCATCAACGTTTATCATGTAGTCTCATTGTTATCATTCATCAAAATTCCCATCTATAGAATCTTTGTCGAAAATATCTCGAAATTTCATGGAACATCTTCGACCAACATGCCCATCACCAATGTCAACCATCAATGTTGCATGGTGAGCAATGAATGGGGTGAACGTTGAAATTTCTTCAAAATGTGCCTGTATGTGTCGAAATTTGACATGGTTAGAGTAGACACATTCCTTGACGGTATGCAATGGTTTCAAGAATCAAGTATGCCTGATGTCCTCGCATAATCTTTGAGATCGTCTATGTTTGCATCAATGTTCATCATGCCGTATCATTATCATCATTCCTCATTCCCATCTATATATTTTTGTCAAAACTCTCTTGAAATGTCATGGAATGTCTTCCAACATGCCCATCACCAATGTCATCCACCGTCGTAGCATGCATGGTGATCAGTGAATGGTGCCAACATTGAAATTTATTCAAATTTTGATTGTATGAGTGGAACTTTGACATGGTTAGATGAGACACATGCCTTGATGGCATGCAATGGTTTCAAGAGTCAAGGATTCCTAACGTCCCCGCATAATATTTGACATCCTCCACGTTTGCATGAAACTTCATTATGTGGTCTCATTTTCATCATTCGTCATTCCCATTTATATAATCTTGTTCAAAACTCTCTTTAAATGTCATGGAATGTATTCTATCATGACCATATACAATTTCATCAACCGACCCGACAGAGTGAGCAGTGAATGGGGCCAATGTTGAAATTTCTTCAAAATGTGATTGTATGCGTTGAAATTTTACATGGTTAGACTAGGTGAATGCATTGACGGTATGGGAGGGTTTTAAGACTCAGTGAAATAATTTAGAATGAATATTCATGTTTTGGTATGCAATGGTATGAAATGTCATGCAATGGTATGGTATGGTATGGTATGCAATGGTATTGTTATGCAATGGTATGCAATGGTATTGGTATCCAATGGTATGCAATGGTATTGACAATGGTATGCATTGGTATGGTATGATATATTATGGTATGCATTGGTATTGGAATTGGTATTCAATGGTATGTAATGGTATTGGCAATGGTATTTATTTTTCATTGGTATACAATGGTATTGGTATGCAATGGTATCGGTATGCAATGGTATTCGTATGCAATGGTATGCATTGGTGTGGTATGGTATGGTATGGTATGCAATGGTATGTGTTGGTATGCATTGGTATGCAATGGTATGAAATGGAGGGTATTGAATGCACCAAATTCTTTTGTTATCCCCCTCTTGCACCTTTTCACTCCTCTCCTTGCCTCTCTAAGCTCAGACAAGACACACCACTCATTCTTTCAATGTCAATGCTACATTGTTTCCATACTTCTTCCTAATTGAATAACATAACTAATTACTAACATAATACCCAACTCTATCCATTGCTCATTCTTGGAGAAGGGGTTGAGGTCTAGAGAAAGGGAAATTTAGGTGCTAAATTAGGCAAAATTTTCACCCCATTTTGCGCCCCAAAATGAACCAATACACTTGTCCATGAGGAATGAAATCCTTAACCTCAACAATATATTGGTTGAATATAATGAGGATGCTTCTTGGGATAAAATATGAACGATCATGAAATTTGTCCTAAGGAACATCAAGGGAATTCATGGCCTCTAGGATGTCCTCATTAGAATAAAGAACATGGGATACTAGAGTAGAAAGATATAAGGGTATGGTTTCAATAGGCAAGGGTATGGAAGGTTCCATCCAAGGACCAATGTTGACACTATAGGTTAAAAAACAAATTGCAGTAATGGAACCAACAAAGAAAGAAATAACCTATACAATTAAAGGCTTAGTGTCGTGGACTTGAGGAGGGTCAACCTATAAGAATACACTCAAAATGGGTGTTGGGACAATGTCATTTCTAGAAGAGAAATAAGGGTTCTCTATAATGATGGAGTCGACTCATGATGAAATGGTGTAAAAAAGGATGGATTCCAAATAATGGATCTGGGGTAGAGGTCTCTTATAAACTCCAATCAAGAATTCTGAATGAATCCTTTAAAATGTAGGGGGATATGTTCATTGTTGTTGGAAATGATGTAGTGGCTAAAATGATGCATAAGTGGATAATGTTTTTGGCCAATAGTAGGCACTAAATCCAACGTCGAATTTAGCACCTACTATTGGCCAAAGAAATGTAATAATTTTGGGACAGATTTAATGCCCACTATACAAAGAAAAAAAATTAAAATATCCCATGCACAATGAAAAGCCATCCGAAAGCTCACCGACTGCGTCGGATTTAGCACCCACTATACAAATAAAAAAATTTAAAACAACCCATGCGCAATGAAAATCCATCTATAAGCTAGTCGACTATACAAAGAAAAAAAAAATGAAACAAATGAGCGCGGGGTCATCCATCCCCCTTGTTGTATTGAATTTCCTCACTTTTCTAATTTCATCTGAAGTTTGATCCAGTCGCTCGCTCGCCAAAGACGCCATCCATCCCATGATCGATTAATAAAGGATATCCCATCCAATCCCATTCCAACAGGAATGGATACAGGGAACACAACAACAAAGAAAATGGTGAAGGTAACATATTAGAGACTTAATGCTCTACATATCACGACCACAACTACAACTTTTGTGGCTAGGGCCGAGTTTGGGTGTTCTCCTTCAGTCTGGGTGCCTCTATCATTAGCTGCGTGCAATATATTGTGTCTAGGGATGAGTTGTCTTGAGAAAATCATGCCAATGCTGAAAAAGGAAAGGCCCACTATCCTGGGTTTCATTTCTGGTGGTTAGGAGGTGAGTTAACTCTTCATTGGGCCTCATATTTAGCATTGGGATTGGAACTAGTGGTGTTGGCTGTAATAGAGGAACTAGTTCAGAAGTGTCAAGAGGGGCACATCAATATAAAGTAGTTGTGGAGGGATTCTATAGGAGGAAATCCATTCGATATTCACTACGAGATGTGGTCACTACCATAGAGAAATCACTTTAGTAACTTACAACAACACTCATATCAATTCCCCGGTCTGTAATGAGGTCAAAAATTTATTGAAATAAGATATTAATGTGTGCAAATAGTTGTGGTTCTATATTTTAGGGTAATTATCTTATTACACTCTATTTGTATCAATATTTATTTTATTTTTGACATCCAACACATTGTTGTCTACAAGAAACACATGGAAACTATGACTATAAACACCTAGAATTATTAAATCAGCATTTAAGTGTTAATTTGGGATAGATATGGATCCATATGTGAATGGAAAAAGACTTCCCTCAGTGACAAAATTGAAGCAGTAATTAAACATGTCATTAGGGGAAACTAACAAACTAGGTCAGTGTGGAGAATGCATGCAATGCGTTTGAAAAAATGCACAAACGAGATGTGGTCTCATGGCTCACAATGATCACTGGAAATGCACTTCAATATCCATTAAATATTGTTTTATCAGATTAGTTGCATGATGAAAAGGATGAACATAATTCATATTTAGAAGGATTATTAGACTTGGATTTACAAAGGCAAGGGAAATTTAAACAAATAGACATTTTCGAACCAAACATGCATGGGCATGTTTTCGTCAAATGATTTAAAAAACGCAAGGATGGATATTCCAAATATAAAGTTGAAAGATGAATTAAAGGAAATTCTTGAAACAAGATGTGTCAAATAAATTTTTTCTGGATGCACTTCCACTAACTTGCCTACACCAAACAATTCTTTCAATATCTCTAGCTGAGTTAGAATTGTATCTTCATTAAGTGCAAGTGAAAATTAGAGGAATGTTGTTCCATCAAATGAATTAAAATATTTGAATGGAATTGGATGCACTGAGCAAGATGATTCATATAAGCAATTGATATCTTCTCCATATGATGTTTCACCACCTCATTTCTTTCAAATTCAATTATTAGGAACCCTTTCATCTCAAGGAATTAGCTCAGTTCCAACGTCTCCATCTAAACAATCATGTTTTTTTTAACAATATGGTAGATCTTTACATTTAAACAAGTTTTCCCATGCAAGACAAGAATAATATATTCAAGAGATTTCTATAACAGGGTGCTGGCGCAAGTTTGATCAGACCAGGGTCCTTCTTAGGTTACCAACAAAAGGTACTGAGTAGTCTAGAGAGTTGTAATTTTCATCTCCTCCGAAGAGAAGAAGTCTCACCCGAAGCGTTGCTGAGACAAATAGATAAGGAAGGATAAGGAAAAGACTTAGGAGGATTCACAGAACCTTCAAGACTTATCTTGATCTTGCGCAAGACATCTACCTATCGAACAAATATGAACTCCTATATGCAAGAATTGAACCTACTTATGTTGCGAATAAGAAATTCGACACAGAATCATCATGCAGAACTCATAAACCATAAAGAAGTATTGTAATGCATAAGTAAAACACACATAGACACATCATATTTTGAAAGTTTAGGTCCTTCTTCATATTATCTTCAGAATATTCTTTCAATTACAAAATATTGGATCTGGACTCATTTCATAGAGCTCTATCTCTCAAAATATGTACCAATTACATTATAGACTCAATACTTGACTTGATTCAACTGATGAAAATCTCATGGAGAGGGAAGGATCAGGATGAACTAGATCACAATTCAGTTGAACCAATACCTAACCAAAAACCTAGCAACAACGACAACAACCCAACAACCCAACCCTTTTACAATCATGTTCAGCCCTATATATAGGTTAGGTTGCATCTTTTGTCTCAGCTTGCATGCTTTCTTGTTCTGTTGTAACCACTTTTTCTTAGCTGGTGTTGCACTGTCTTTCACAAATGATTTATGTTGCTCTTTCTTTCTCTATTGTCCAGCCTCTTTTGAAGCTTGTGCAGCTCATACTCAGTGAAACATTTCTTGATTCCTTATCCAAAAAACAAAGGGCCCAACAGGCTCTGACCACAACCCTTGACTCTCCCTCGATTCAAGTGCTTGGTTCTTTCGCAGCTTCCTCGAGTGCCTGCTATTTTCCCTTGTCCTGTTTTCTTCTTCCTTCTGCTCTTTTGTTTGTGCTTTCTCTTCTTTCGCCTCTTCAAATGAAGGGCCCAACTCTGGGACCAAATCTAAGGCTCTCTCCCTCACTCCTTTAAAGTTTCCAACTTTATCCTGCCACTTCCTGGCGAGGAGTGATGCCTCTGCAACAAACTATTGGGTCGCCTCTTTACTACACTCCTTTGGCCTAGATGCGACCAAAAAGTTCCACTCAGAATCCGTTGTTGCATAAAATTGATGCACCTGCATGTACATTGAATGAATGACAAGTTGAAAGTCACACAACTCTTTCTTTTCTATGGACTGTGCCTCAAAGAGGGAATTCAGTTCATTGTTTTCCTGTTGGATTTGGTCGAACTTCTATTGTTTCTCCATCGGGTCCATTGTGGCCACAACTTCGTCATTCAGGACTTGGATCTTGGTGTGCACATCTTCCAATACCTGGTTGCATCGAGTGATGATTCCCATCCAATCACTGAATTCTCGAAATATCTTTGTGCATTCTACTATGTACTTGTGCAGTGTTGCTTAGGCATTGTTGCCTTCTAGTACTATCTTCTGCATCTGCTCTTGGAGCTTCTGAGGCTACTGATCTTCTTCTTGTTGAGTTCATCATAGTTGTAATTCCATATCCTCAGCGTGAGTGGCGAGTTGTGTCAATGATCCTTGGAGAATATCAAACTGATACTTAAGCTCACCCGCGTTACTGACTTCGGGTAGTTTGGGTGCAACCCTTCAAATCTCCAACCAGGCTTCAACAAGACTTTCCTGCACTCTTTCTAGTCTTTTCTCAACCTGGACCTTGGACTGTTCTTCATTTTGTCTTGATTTTTGAGCGAGGAATTATTCCTCCCTTGCGACCTCGGTAGACCTCTTGACCTGCTTGAACCTTTGATCAATCTGATCAGTTGATGCTCTGATCAGTCCAAATAAGTGCGTCGCTGGCCACTATACCAGGTCAACAGATGAAGGGGTTGCATATCTAGGTGATCATGTCTATTGTGAAAGTGCACTGGCCATTGAATGCTCTGAGCAGGTCTCTACCTCCTCCTCTGTTGATGGTCCTTGTGTGATCCTCAACCTTAGCACTAAGGGAAAGAGAGTCGAAACCTTTGTTTTGGCTATGCATAGTTGCATCAGTTCTACACATTGCTGAGGGTTTTGGAGAATCCTCTCTATATATTCTTGCTCGAATGTCTCACTCTTCCCTGGTGTTGATTCTAGTTCCTTTTGAGCCTCTGGTGTAACCTGCTCTTTTGTTGCGTCTGTGTCCTATGTTGTGCTTTCTTGAGCACCCTCACCCTTGGCCAGTGAGGGGATTTTCTGGTTTCTTTGGGCTTGCAAATATTCCACGGTTTGGGTGTATTTTTCTTGTGTCGAAGGCTCAGTCTATTGTTCCTGGATGGATGGGTTCAGATCAGTCAGTTGCCTGCTCTACTCTGTTACTTCGAGGTTTGGACCAGAAACTTCTGGTCTTGGCTTAGCCAAATCCTTGGTTATTTCTGGGAGTTCTCTCTCCACTTTCTCTGGCTGATCGAGCTGCATCGTCTCTGGGTCTGTGATCTGGGGTGGAATGGTGGTTTTTGGCGGTGGTGACTGGGGTTGTGGTGGTGATGGAGGGTTCTTGATGACGATTGTGGAAGGAAATGTTTCAAGTTTTGGGTCATCCTGGATGTGGATGATGGGGCTTTCTCTGATGAATATGCAGGTGTGGGGGATGACTGATGCAAGAGGGTGGGGGTTCAGAGGCTTATTCGGAGAAATCCCAGTTCTGAGCTTCTTCACCGCTGGTTCAGTAACGAACACAATGCTGAAGATGTTATTGACGTCCTCACCTGGAAACATGACATTAGGTGGAAGCGGATGGAGGACTGGCAGTGTTATTTTATTACACTCCAATGGATGCGTTTCATCTTCCTCCTCGGAATCTGACTGTGTGGGGGCGTCTTTCTTCTATGGCTCTGAGCTTGCGCTCCCTTCCCCCACTTATATGGATTTCTTCTTTATCAGCTCGTCCAGTAGGACGTAGTGCATCCCCGACTTGTGTAGGTTGTGTTTGACTCCTAGCCACGACATTACTTCCTTGTCGAAGGCCTCTTCGTCTAGATAGAACGATAGAATTTTTTAATGGAAGTCTTCCTTTCTAACATGCCTCGGCCATACAAACGTATGATGTTAAGAACCAAACATCAATATAGCATAGAAAAACCTCAGGAAAAGTAATCAATGCCTTGAAAAAGAGATAATTTCAGATAATAAGCCTCTTCGACGGGGAAACCTCCTTTTACCCCACTTAAATGTTCAAGTACAAGATGATTCAAAATGAAAATGTCTCCTTGGTATATATAGGAGACTAGGAGGTATAATTAAAACTAATGGCCTAAAGCCGACATAAATAAAATAACATTACTAATATAATATGCCCCAATTAAGGGGTAATGAGCCAATATTAGGGCTTAACATGCCCCTCCCCTTGAGACAAGTGTTGTCTGAAACGCTTGAGTAACGTTGGATGCTTCTGTATAAAAGACTCATCTTCCCAAGTGGAATCTTCAGCCGGAAGTTTCCTCCATTTAATGAGATACTCTGAAATGGATCTATTCCTCAGTTGGTGAATTCTTGTGTCAGTGATGGCTTCAGGTTCCAATATGATTTTTCCTTCCTCGTCAAGTTCTGGAAATATAGTTTGAATTGGGATCTTGTCACCTATAACCTTCTTTAA
>ML780633.1:575590-592583 GCA_009831015.1 Picea engelmannii
TGAATCCATCTTAGTATCCAACTTAGCTTCCATTGAATCCATCTTAGTATCCAACTTAGCTTCCATTGAATCCATCTTCTTTTGTAGTTCATTTATGTCCCTACACATTTCTTCACCTTCATCAAGAGTCCAATTAGGATTTTGTGGAGGCTTATTTGGTGTAGAAGGTCCCTTTTTTGGTGGCATGTTGGTCAAGTATCACTTTTGAATCTTGATTTTGAGGCGGTTCTGCTAGAGAATATTTATTCTGTTATATCTCCCAAGTTTCGGCCCTTCTAGGTATGAAACTTTATTTTAGGTATTTCTATGATATTTATTCTCTATAATGCCACAAGTCTGATCAAAATTGGATGTGCCAAGTGGAATTTACAGTAACTTCCTCACAACCTGCCGATTTTTGGCCTTTCCAGGAGATCTCACTTGTATAGCATGCCCCGCACAAAATAATTGATATCAAATTCTAAAACTCGCACCCAAAATACTACAGACTGTCCACGATCCAATGAAACAAGTGTCACTCATTTTGGATACTATAGCAAGAAGTTATGATTGTTTTACCTAGAACACCTTCTTGAGACTAGTCAATAGGACTAGTCAGATACCCTATCTTACACAAGGTGTATCTACAAATTTAAGATGACCCAGAAGCTGAAATTTTTACCATCGATACCTTACTAATTTCTGTAAATTTCCTCTAGATTTCAGGGTCTGAAACATTACAAAAAATATTTTATAGCGAAAATTCCGCAATGACTCATTTCAGGATGATTCCAAAACCCTATCTTGTATAGGCTGTATCTCCGAAAGTATAAGTCCTCGGGAGTTGAATTTTGAACCCAACGTACCTTGATCCATCTACTAAATATCCTCCAAGATGTTCCTTATGAAACTTTGTAGAAACAAAGTTATAGCAAAAATTCCACGATGTCTCAGATGTAGCAACGAAACCCCAAGACCTTGAGCTCTGATACCATATGTTAAGAACCAAACATCAATATAGCATAGAAAAACCTCAGGAAAAGTAATCAACGCCTTGAAAAGGAGATAATTTTAGATAATAAGCCTCTTTGAGGGGGAAACCTCCTTTTACCCCACTTAAATTTTCAAGTACAAGATGATTCAAAATGAAAATGTCTCCTTGGTATATATAGGAGACTAGGAGGTATAATTAAAACTAATGGCCTAAAGCCAACATAAATAAAATAACATTACTAATATAATATGCCCCAATTAAGGGGTAATGAGCTAATATTAGGGCTTAACATATGATGCCAGTTCATGCTGAAGGAAATATTTCTCATATTGTAGTTGAGAAGCTACTGCGGAATACACAGCCTATGTGTTGCATCTATCAGGCCATTGTACCACATAGAAAACACTGCGGAATTAAAAGTTGCATTCTCTGAATCCAACATGGGCTGCCAGGGCTCTAACATCTTCGCCATGCGCCCCTTTTCTGGTAACGTCGACGCTCTTCCCATAAGTGGATTCCATTTGTACATTGCAAATGCCAGAAACAAATATTCATAGGTGAAGGTTCCTCCCTTCTCCTGCGCTTCCTCGCATGCCACTAGTAGTTCCTCCAGGAGGTAACTACACCAATTGAACACGACGTCGTTGGTGCAAAAGTTTGTGACTGATAATTCATCTAGCGTGCATTCTCCCTTGTAGTATGCTCTCATAACCTTGTTGGCTATGATGTAACAACCCGTTCTGATTGTTTCCGGTAGTATGGGGTCGATTAATGTTGTGTGTCCCCCCCTCTTTCTGTTGAATTTTTTATACAGGCTGAGCTCTCCTTTCTTTTTTCCATGCTTACTAGGACCCTAGAATCATTTCGACACATCCTTTCCTTCGAGGGATAGCCCGGTAAGATGATGGATGTCTGTAGCATGAATTGGGTATCGCTTGTCCAGCCAGAGGCTTCAGTCATGCACTCTAATGATCAGAAACTTTGTGCATCGTGCAACCTCACCGGTGGTGCCGAATACTGGTAGGTCTCTTAAGTTCATAATGGTCAATTTAAATAAGTTGACATGCCTCCCAAATTTGGCATGAATTGCATGAATTGCATGCCTCCCAACTGATCTGGAACCATCTCCTAGAAGACGTCTATGTGCATCTGGGGGAAAAAAATTGGATATGTTAGGTCGAGATCGAGGAGCTTGACATGCTCCACCTTCCCCTTGAGATCTCCCATGACCTCGACTTGGGGGTCACAGGGCTCGTCTAGTATTGCATCGTTAGACATGGTGCTTTGGCTTCCTGTGGCTCTGGGCATTGTGTATTTTGAGTTATCATGACTTCTGCAGTAAGATAAGGACTATGGTCATGAATAATGGTTTCACAATGGTACAAACTTTCTTGCTCTTAAGAATTCAGAAATTGCTAAGCTCTTTTGAAAATGATGCATTCTATGGCGAATTCTCAGAGGCTTATACTTGGCTTAGGGGACAAGTTTAGCAATAACTACGGTTCATCATGACCACATGGACGCAACTGGCTCTAAGTTGTCTGACTGGACAGTTTAACGGGATAAATCCTATTGGGAGATTCAGGCATTTACTTGCGTGAGTGGAATAGGGACGTGGATGGTTTCAAACCTTTCCGTTTGACGGGTGCGAATCCCGACATGAATTCTGATGGCATATTTTCTTATCGTGGCTTTATGTCTTAACTAAACTCAAACGGGGTATTGTAACGACATTAAATATTTGTTAGAACAAGATTTACCTCACCCTATGCAATATTGAAGAGAGGGCCTTACTCCATTTCCCAATGCAGGCTTACTTTCCCTGATTAATGAATCTAGAGACAAAAATAAATATTTTTCCACTTGTACACACCTTGCAAGTTATACATCATGCATATACATTGGCTTCTCCACTAAAACCCATGTACATCGATATTTGTGCCAGAAGATAAAAAATAAATGATGATTTTCCATGTCACGACAGAAGATATCTGATCCTTGGCCTTCCATATACTGGAAACGTTCCAACTTGGCCCTTCAGTTGCATTTTGAAGGCTATAAAGAAGCCAATTTCGAGCTATGGAAAAGGAGATATAATTCAACTTTGAGAGAAAAGTTACTCTGGAGAAATTATTACTTCATTATTGAGTTTGCATCCCTTTTTCCTTTAAGTTTGAACATAGTGTTCAGCTCCCAAGCTCTTCCCTTATTGATGGAGAACCTCTTTGTCTCCCTTATATGAGCTTTCCTTTTGTGGAGGATTGAAGTGGTGGAGGCCCAATTGGAAGGAACTTGGTTTCTTGGTTCCGAACCATGATGATACAAAATTCTGTAATGTTTTCACTTCTGCTAATCATTTATTAATAGAAATACTCCTTTCCCATCTAATTGATATCTTGCAAATATATGTATTATGATCCATGGACATGTTTATTTTGAATATTAATGGATTATGCTATCCAATGTTCTAACCTATTATATTATCACTATATTATTGCTTTTCTTGTTTGTTGAGAACTTTTTGCAGGTATAAAGTTTTGAGTTGAAGTGATCAATGGTGGACATCATCAAACGTTTGGACGAGCTAGGCCTCTTTCTTACCTCCTTTGCACATTAGTTTATATAGCATATGTTGGAATTGATTTGATTTCTACAGTCACTCTTGTCTGTTGTGGTTCACCCTAGCCATAGAGATATTTTCCTCGTAACAGAATTGGCGACCATACTGGGGAAGTATCTTCTTTCTTAGAGTTTGAAGTACTTTTCTCCTTAGATTGCTCTCGTTTATAGTGTGGTTCTTGTCATGCCATTGCTTGACAGCTCCTGCTCACTCTGGATCTGAGTTTTCATCCTTTTTTCCTTTCCTGGACTTGTTTCAAATCATATACATGCCTTTTTTCTTGACAGTCGCGTACACGCGCGTGTTGTCTCACTGCAAGTTGTGTATATACACATTGTTTTCCCAAACAGTCTCGTACACCTTTTTTTTTTTTTTTTTGCTTGGTCTGGTGTTTGCTGGGTGGGATTTTATGCTTTCTGAGCCTTCTTAGGTCTATGTAGTGCCTGTTGAGTGTCTGTGGGATGACAGGAAACCCTCTTTTTGTTGAATTTTTGGGCGAATTTTTTCTCTTCATCTCTTCATTTTTATTGTCCTTGTACATTGGGCTGGGTGCTTTGTTGCTTGATATCCTACTTGAAATTTATTTCTTTTATACACAGTAGGTTTATATATCAAGTTACATTTCAGTCCATGCATTTTTCAGTTTTGATATATTGAAAATACAAAAAAAATAGGCATTTTTCATTTCTTGCATTTTTGTCTTTCGAATTTTTATCATTAGCTTAGTAGATATAGTGAAAGATTGCATCTTTAATTCTAAATCATAGATTTGAATTTGGAAATTGCATCGTTTTTTAGGAGCATATCATTCATCAAAAGTTAAAGTTAGGATTTTTCATTATCTTCATATTTACTTTCTTGCAGAGCCATAACACCATTGGTTTCATTACCATATACCTTTTTGAGTAATCACGGCCATAAAATCAATGCTATAATTTAAAATTTATTAGTAACGATTTTATTTTGTAGGGTGCACAAACTTGTCTAGGATTTAGTGCCTTGGAATAGAATTTTGTGAGTAAAATTATCCAAGGAAATTAAATCAACATATGTGTCTGAGTCAGGGAGTGGAGAAATCTATTTTAGAATTGGTAAGATCAAGAGGCTTCGCTCATACCGGAGTTAATGACAAGGTTGTGCGAAGTTGGTTGAAGGGATATCCCCCGGATACTTGCCTAGCGTCATACATATTTCTGTGTATTTATTCGTATTTGGGGATCTTTCTAGTGGCCATACCTCCATGAGAGGCAGTAATTTCAAGTTTTCGGGGTTTCCTACCCTTCCCATATGGTGATCCGGACTTACGACTGCTCGCATGTGCATCGGTTATACAATGGTTTATTAGTTGCTTGACTTAGGTATCTCATGGGTTACTTGCGGGGGTTATTTTGCAAGTACCCTGGCTCAAATAAGGGTCAGACAACACACAACCTTTATGAAGGATTACCTCTCCAGGGGGGTCTGACCGACTGGTTGTTAAGCCCACGAGGGCCCCTATAACTGATTCGGTTACCTCCAATATTTAGCAGGGAGTCTTAAGTCCCTCTTGGACGAGACATACCTTCTTTAGGGAGGGAGGCCACTCAGCCAATTTAGCTCGTTTGCATGCATATTGGTCGTTTGAATTTTGGTGTGATCTTTTCTTACAAATTGGCCTTAGAATATATTTTTTATCTTTAGAGTCTTAATTCATCGTGGAGTCAGACCAACCACCCCGCTGGTCCCGTTTCTTGTTATAGTTACCACCATATTTCGTGTCCTTTCCTTCTAAAAGGTGTAGAGTCATTACATGTGGTACACACACATCCACCGTTCAGACTTGTGATTCTACAAGGATGAGTACTGAACCTAGTCTTCAGAATTCTAGAAGCCCGTCGACTCTGATACCCACTGTAGTTAATGACACCCCTTCAAATCCTACAACCTCCATGGTTGTAGTACCGTGGGCACCTATCATTACTATGGCCCAGACTATAGTTAATTCTCATGCTATCGCCTCACACTCCTTTGGGTCTCTTGGCCACTAACCGAGCTACAATGTTCAGTCCATCCCTATGGCTTCTAGTCCATTTTCTTATGGTATGCCTGATTTCACCTCACATTTTTCGAACTCCATCCCAGTTGTTGCTCCCAATGCTAGCATTAGGCTTGGGGGAAACACACCTCCGTACACTCCTTTTTCATTTGGTGGATCTCAAATCCCCCAAATGACTCCTAATATGGGAGGTATGCCTGCTTCTAAACCTGGGTCCAATCCTCCTACTTATGGGTGGAATATTCTGTTGGACACACCTACCACACTTAGAGAGGGGGTGAATGAGTGTGGGGCTCTTTTTACCAAAAAATCCCTCTTACACAAAAATCCTTAGTTAACATTCAAAATTTACTCATTAATCATTTATGTCATTTATAATCAGTTAGATGTGAACATATATCAACAACATATATCAACAATATATCATCAACAAATCATCTCACACAATGAACACAAGATGTATGTACAATTTTCTTTTTATTACAGACTTCAATCCTTGGGGTTTATCAGCAACAACTGAATAGAGTACAACTCTACAAGAGCACTAGATCTATATGCAAGACTCAACTTACATCCTCAACACCAACTAAGATGAGGCAACAATCCTCAACAGATACTAATCTGTCATAGGTACACGACCTGTAAGTAGTGCAACCCACGTGTGTAGGCACTCTCTCTCACTATAGCCCGTGTATGTACGCGGCCAGTGTATACAACAACCTGCGTATACCTTATGAGATATTAGGGTTTTTCTTTGCTTCACATGCTCAGATCCTCTGCAACCTACAAGAAGAATTTCTTCTACCTTCCACTGTCCAAACTGACCACTAGCCAGTCACAACACATCCAATCTCTCCAATATCTTACTCATTCTCCACAACCCATCAATATGAATGCTAACTCAATCATGTATATGAAAATAGTATACCATATAAATCATATCACAACTAAATCACAAGAGTACTTCTCACTCCATCAACCAACATAAATCATAGCAGTCCTAACAAAGAATGACCTAATCATTCACAACACAACAAGCAATACTATCCATCAAGACAATAATGTAACCATACCAGTGTCTCAGTGAGAGATCTGAGCCCATAGAATGCATATCTGGAACCTACCTCATCATCCAAGATCTTGACACCATCTCAAACATAAGTCTTCATCATTCCATCCATTGTATGCACCATGTCCTCATACAACCCGCGTGTGTACATGCCCTGGCCCATTACAGCCCGCGTATACCTTAGAAACTAGGGTTTCTGAAGCTCCGAGATTTTTGTCGTCAAGATCTCCGACATTGCTGAAACTTTGATGCTTCGATGAGATCCTCCTCATGCTCTCTCTCTCCGAATGGATCTTCAATCATGCTCAAGAGATCTTCACCAAATATTGTCTCACAAGAAGCTCTCCATCAATACTCCAAAATATATTCTCACAAGAAGCTCTCCATTGATCCACAAAAAGGATTCTCTCAAAATATACTTTTCACAAGAGACTCTAGCCTCTTATTTATACTCTTCATCTTCTATGTCACTTAACCCATTTCTAGGTCACATAACCTCTTTTCCTTATTTTAGGGTTAACCACTTTCCATAAATATAAATTTCTTCAATATTTTATCATTTAAATATTCCTTCTTGATTTTGTCACCTTACTTTATCATTTAAATAATATTTCTTGATTTTGTCACTTCTCTTTATTATTTAAATAATCCACCTTGACTTTGTCACTTTACTTTATCATTTAAATAATGATTTCTTATTTTCAAGCACTATGACTTCTTTGACTATTTGGGGCTTCAAGCCTTCATATGGGGGTCCTCCAACTTCGTAAGGCCATAAATCTCAAATTGTGAGGATTTATGTGACATTCCACATACCACTGGAGATGGCATGACAAGCACTAAACATTTTGGATAGTTTCATCAACAACTTCATTGATATTCATCTCATTATTCCACATACAAGAATGGGTCCTCCAATCATGCTTCTAGATAACTCAACCATAAAGCGTCTTCCGGTGAGGGATTTCACCATAAGGGGACCACTTTGTAGTTCATCCATTTGTGCACCTTATCAACAATTATAATACCATTACATCAATCCAACTATGCATCATGTATCAATGACAACTCATGATCCATCTTCATCTATGCATCATGATCCATCTTCATCAATGGTTTCCACTTGACATCTATCATTCTCATCAAGGATAATACATATACATTGTTCATCAATCATCAATCAAGACTATCAATCAATCAATCACTTGACATCAATCAATTTCTCAATCACTTGACATCAATTCTTTGACATCAATCAATCAAACCATTGGCATCAACGACAACATGATCCAACAATCTCCCCCTTTGACATTGATGTCAATAACAATTACAAATTATTGAAGTAAATATGTAGATAATTCATGCTCTACATCAATATCACTATTTCTCCCCATTACTAAACATCAATCACATCAATGTGATCATCTCTCCCCCTTTGACATCAATGGAAAAGGGCCATTCTCCTCTTGGGGTTGATCCCCCTGTTTGGATGCCTCTAAATAATATCTCCCCTTTTGAACAAGGGATGTCAATATGATGTAATTATGAAGATACATCGCTCATGCTCCCCCTGTGAACATCGCTCCCCCTGGAATTATGCCTCTGTGATATTTCTTCAAATATAGGACTCTTTTCTAGGTATGCATATAATAAATATCTCCTCCTAGAATCATGGGAAGAAAAATGACTCCCCCTATGGGTATTGTTGAATGCCTCTCCAACATAGGTGGTCAACTCCATGTGCCATGAAGATATGCATCATCAGATACAAATTCATCGAAGATTTTGGCTCTATAGGGCATGTTTGGCCCTAACACTTCTTTTTGTAAACTGGAATTTTCGCACCCCTGCATGGGTTAATAATGTAATAGGTATGCATGAGTCATGTCTAGGTCAATTACCTTGGTATCGGTTCACTGAGCGAGTTCCTTTCACTGAGGGTTTTTTATCCTCAGGTTATCAATTGGGCTTTTCATCCTTATTGATTTCCCTTGAGTTTTTCCCTCACACTTGCAACAATTCCTCCAAAGTGGTGAACGATGTTCTAGTGGGTTTATCTTTTGGTAAATATTATAGGGAATAATTGTAAATGACCATGCAAGACATATTAGAGAGTCTCGCGGAATTCCATCGAGTCTAAGTTAGTTTTTTTTATTTAATAATTTTTAATTAAATTTCCCTAAGTTTGGAGGTTTAATTATTTAATTAATTAATTATTTTTGAGCAAATATTGTAAAAAATAGGTCTTTGGAATTTTGATAGGGGTATTTGTGCTCAAAATAAATGGAATATCACCCCCTACATCCATAGACCAAGTTTCATCTCAGTTGGACAACTTTTTCTAGGTGATTGTCCACTAGGAGTGTCAGTCAGTCAAAAACAACAATTTTAATTGCTAGACTTGATAAAGTCAAAATTGTAAATTTTGTAAGTTTGAGCTAGGGAATGTAGTAAATGATGGATAAAGGTGAGAGATATTTTTAATAACATTTCCTAACCTTTTCCAACCCTCACATCACCCTCTCACCTATCCATTAAGAAAAAACGTCACTTTTCCTAGAGTGGTGTGCTTCCCTTCTAGAAAGTCTCCAAAAAGTAAAAGAATAATAAAAAATTTAATGGGAGACTAATTCTATCATGTGGCACGCCTTTCAAAGCCTCCCACACCCCTTTTTTCTTAATCCCAAGGCCTAACCACCTCATTTACTTCACTCCTTTCCTTTCCTCATCCCAAAACGTTGCGCCCTCCAAGGAGAGTTACCCCCCCCTCTTGTGGATCTCCAAGAAAAAATTGTTTTTGTTGTTTGGGGCCTCTTCATCTCCCTTGGCACGAATCCCATAGCCTTCCCACTACCCTTTTCTTGATCCCAACACCTCCCATACCCATATACACCCTAGATCTATGATCTAAACCCTAGATGGTGCACCCTAGCCTTGATATCTTCTCTTTTGCTTGGTGTTGGACACATGGCATTGATCCAAGAGGGGTGATTTTGCCTCTCCAAGTATAAAAGGAACCCTCCCCTCACTCTTTCACTCACCATATCTTGAGCTATTGTTATGCTACTTGATTTTCCTCTCTCTCTCTCTCTCTCTTGTTCCATCTTTCTTCTATTCTTCGGCTCTTAGGGTTTTGGAGCAAGTATTTCTCCAAGATCCCTTTCTTGAGTAATATAAAGGAGAAACTTTGGAGGATCATTGGAAGAGCAACAAATACTTTCATTCTTGCTACATGTGAGGTAAACTTGTATGGTTGATTTGATTTATGCATAGCCTAGATCTTGAGTAAAGTATTTTATTTGAGTAGATCTAACAAAGAGTATTCTTGTAGATCTATATATGTGAATTTCTATATAGGGTGCAAGTATTTCATATTATTAGCACATTCCTCTAGCTTAACATAGAATATAGGTCATCCAAATCTACTTTTTCTATAAAATTTTCTATGTGAAAATTTTCTACCAAAAATAAAAAGAATTCTTCATCTTTGCTTGTTGTATGTAGCATTCCTAGCTAGTATACCTTGCTAGTTTTTGCAGGTTCAGATCTGGTTGAGAGGATTATGCTACCCCAAAAATGTCCACACAACACTCCAAGACCTCTTTCTTCAAGTGGGTAACACTCTCAACTTTCCTCTTCACTTCTTCTAGCTTCTTGGGCATAATTTCTTTCATTTCTTGTTGATTTCTAGTTGCTCATAGTGTGGGAGAAGGATTGGTATGGCCTGCCTCCCACATGTGAGTTTAAGCCTATTATGCCCAATAGGCTTAAGATAGAGATTAATTATGTGTGAGATCTATATCTAGAATATATCAAAAAATTAAGCACTTAGACATCAATAACACATATTAAATCCTAACCTTACCATTTGGGGTATTCCTCTCCGAATAGGTAGGCAATTATTAGATTCACTTAATTTTAGAAAATAACTTGAGAGAAAGAAAGAAGCAAGCAAGAGAGAGAGATGATCTAAGAGACAAGCAAACAAACCAAGCAAAGAATAGCCCCACGTCTTAGGGTTTGGGAGATTCCCTTCATCTACCAAGCCCCATGTCCTATCTCAAAAGGTGTCAAAAGTTGCAAGAGAAAAAATATTTATGCTAAACCCTAACTACCCCAAGGATCACACGTGGGAGGAGGTTGTACCACTCCTTCTCCCACAACTATGAGCCACTAAATCAACAAAAGGAAGAAGATCTATGCTCAAGAAAGCTTAGAAATTGAGAAAGAGGGTTGATAAATAGCTACCAATCCCTTTGGGGGGTATTTGAGTGTTGTGTGGATGCCTTTGGGTAGCCAAAACCCCTCTCAACCAGATCTGAACCTACAAAAACCAGCAAGGTATCCTTGCTGGAAATGCTACACACAACAAAACAGAGTGAAAAAAAACCTTTTCTTTTTAGGGCAAATGTTTTTCGCAAGAAAATTTGATAAAAAATTATATTTTGATGACCACCAAACTATGTTAAGCTAGCTGAAAATATTTATGGAATGAGAGCATATAGAGAATGGGTAATAGATAGAGAAAGAGAGGAGTTTATGTGAGTCTCAAAGAAAGAATTTTCCTTAAGGAATTCCTAATGAAACCCTTGAAGCCAACCTGCAATATCTAACACAATGGCATGCATACAATAGATAATATTGATGATTAAGCCAGGAAGATGAAATACTTTCACCTTATCTAGCTAATCAACATATATAGATCTACAAGACTACTCTTTGCAAGATCTACTCAAATAAAATACTTTACCTAATATTCATCTATGCAACCATTATATCAAACCAAAACAATGTTACCTTATGTGTTGTAAGAACCAAAATACTTGTAGCTCTTCCCAAAATCCTCCAAAATTTCTCCTTTATTATTACTCAAGAAAGTGGATCTTGGAGAAATACTTGCTCCAAAACCCTAAGAGCCAAAGAATGGAAATGATGGAACAATGAGAGATAGAGAGAGAGTGGAAAATCAAGTAGCATAACAATAGCTAAAGATATGGTAAGTTGGAAGTGAGGAAAGAGAGATATTTATACTTGGAGAGGCAAAGCTACCTCTCTTGGATCAATGCCAAGTGTCCACCACCAAGCAAAAGAAGAGATCCCAAGGCTAGGGTGCACCATCTGGGGTTTAGATCATAGATCTAGGGTGTAGATGGGTGTGGAGAGGTTGGGATCAAGAAAAAATAAATTGGGAGGCTATGGGATATGTGATAAAGAAGAGGAGAAGACCCAATTAAAACAAACAATGATTTTCTAGAAGATCTTCTAGAAGGGGGGCGTAACTCTCTTAGGAGGGTGAAATATTTGGGATGAGGGAAGGATTGGAGGGTGAGATGTGAGGGAGAGTGTGTGGATCCACTATAGGAGGTGACGTGGGGGGGAAATAGAGACAAAACACAAGTGAGAGGGGGCCCTCACCTTTTAAAGTTTATCCCACACGTTTTATTGGCTAGGGAGGGCGTCATTTCCCCTAGGGGCGTGAGGGTTTGAGTGAGGTGAGGGGGAGAGGGTGTTTAAAAGGTTATAACAGGTTGGGTTGGGTATGTTATGCTTAGGGAGTCTCTCTCTAACCTTTATCCACCTTTACACATCCTTTTAGCTCATTATTATAATTTTACATTTTTGCCATGTTTGGACTTTAGCAATTAAAATTGTTGTTCTTTACTGACTCACACTCTGGGTGGACAAACCCATAGAAAAAGTTGTCCAAATGAGATGAAACTTGATCCAAGGGTGTAGGGGGTCTCATTCCATTTATTTTGAGAACAAATACCCCTATCAAAATCCAAGGGCCCCAGTTTTTACAATTTTTTCTCAAAAATAATTAATTAATTAAATAATTAAACCTCCAAACTTAGGGAAATTTAATTAAAAATTAAATAATTAAAAAAAACTATTCTAGACTCAACGGAATTCTGTGAAACCTTCTAATATGTCTTTCATGGTCATTTACAATGATTCCTAACAAAATTTACCAGGAGATAAGCCAACCGGAACGTCATTCACCACTTTGGAGGAATTATTGCAAGTGTGAGGGAAAAACTCAAGGGAAATCAATAAGGCTGAAAATCCCAATTGATGACATGAGAATAAAAAACCCTCGGTGAAAGGAACTCTCCCAGTGATCCAATCCCAAGGTAACTAACCTAAACATGACTCATGCAGAGCTATTACATTAATGACCCACACAGGGGTGCGGGAATTCCAGTTACAAAAAGAAGTGTTGGGGCCAAAAATGCCCTGTAGATCCGAAAAATGAGAATATGATGATGCACATATTCATGGCACATGGATTTGAACACCTATGTTGGATAGGTGGTCAACATCTGGCTCCACATGGGGATGTGTGTTTGACCTTCTCACTTGAGACGGAGAGCATACGAGAATCCAGCATCTACAAAACAGAGTGCTCACCAATAACCCACATAAGAATACATACATACATGATGAAATAAATAAATTCTATATACAACATATACATAATGAAATAACTAAAGTACAACATTATAATTTTACAAAATGAAATCTATGGTACCGATTTTTTTTTTTCTAAGTGCATATCAACATAATGAATGAAACAATACAAAATTAAAATACAAGGAAGGGTTAGAGATACGTTAAAACCATCCATGCAATGGATGAAATGATGCCACAAGTGTCTGAAACATCCTTGTCCAGGATGAATCACAGAAGACCCCTTCCCAAGTTTTATTAACTTGGAACTTTTCACTAGAAAGAACCAACCAAGAATCATGCTCCTTCTTCTCTTCAACCAAACCTTGGAACATGACAAGTCGTGTAAATTTTGAATACTCTGCTGCTCAAGACTGTTTGGGTGGAAATATAACCAATAATCATAATGATACTTCATTGAGAAACTGAAGGTGCCTTCCATTTCTTCATAATTCTGCATTAATTGATCTTTTAGTTGAGAGTTTGGAAAAGAACATATCATAGGAACCATTATACTGTTTTCCTCAAGATTTTCAAAATTATCCTTTAAAAAATTAGGTTCCTCGGGAGGAGGGTGGGGACTTGAATCATCTAGATATTCAATTTTTTCCAACTCAAATTCCTTTATCTCCTCAAAATAAATGACAGACTCATCTATGAATTCATTCGGAGTTTCCCAATGAACTTTCTCATCCTTTTCACTGTCAAGATCAAGTTCAAGGGGATTCGGATATTCAATATAAGTTTCTGTAAAGTCAGCCTCCATGGTCATAAGTTGTTTGTTCATGGCTTCAAACTGTTTTTCCTGGGAAAATTGCATGTTCTGAATTATTTCTTTAATCTCCTCAATGGGATTTGATGGAGCATCAATCTTTATATCTGAACTAGTTGTTTTGATAGCTAGAAGATTTTTCCTCTTCCATGTTTCCATAAAATCATCAACTAATTCATCGTAAACTTCATCCCGATCATGCCCAAATATTCCCAAAAAGGCATGCAACAAACCCTGTATGGTCTTGAACTTCTTATCCGGCGAATCATGAAACCAATCATAAGCCCACTCACCAGCAAGAGTCATGACAAACAATTTTATTAGAACATCCTCATAAATAGGTGGGTCACACCATTCATCGATACATCTCGCGAAGGCCTTGATGTGAATATTAGCATCATCATGATTATTATAGTAAGGAATGTTATCAATAACATTGACGCGCCACGAAATTCCCATCATTTGACATCTTCTTTTCCTTCCTTTTAACCCTTTATCATTTACATATAACCCTGTCTTATCCATTTTAATGCCCATATGCGGGATTTAGGCTCGAGGTGATTTTCCAATTGCAATTCTTAAAATTTCTTTGGATTTCTAATTAACATTAGGGGAAGTAGTGTATTTTGTATTTACTTTTGAAGTGACAATTCACATGTGAACAAGTTGTTACATGGTTTTGTTTTCAAGGTCTATATATTCTTCAAATCAGGGTCATTGCACATGCATTACCACAAATTTAAATTCATTAGTAGTTGATACAAGTGCAAGGTTCTCATGTGTTCAAATCTGCTACATAATCAGACTTGTAGAAATCTACTACATAATCAGACTTGTAGAAGCTTTCTATAGAATCAGGCTTATAGCAGCCTAGAAGATATATCAGATTTGACATGGTTCCAATATAACTCAACATTAAATATATTTAAGTATCTGAGCATGATACTAATTCAACAAGGTTCTAGCATTTGATTTTAAGTGCATAATTCTAGCACTTAATATATATCAGCGTTTAATATATATCAACACTTAAATATATCATCTCTAGTGCTATTATATATCAACAATTAAATATATGAACTCCAGCACTATATATCAGCAGGACTTCAACATATGCCCAATTTAATATTCAACATCTTAATACCTTCAACAAGGCACGAGGACATAACATAAATGGAGGAAATTAATTCATCATCTTTACCAATGAGCACGTGGAATTCTAAATATAGACAAGGATACACTTGCACGTGAAATCAATAGTTATAACCAGCTGTAGTCTCCACTAAATACTTAACCAAGAAGATTCTGTAAGAACCCCATAGACTTAGGAAAGGAATCAATGTTTTATTGGTCAATTGAAGGGATCGTATGACTGAGCCAATCAATGGGCATGAGCATAAAGTCTATTATAAACTGTTTCAGTTTCTGTTTAAACTATTTGCAGAATATTAAGGGACTGTCTCTCTATTCTTAGAGTGATCAGATTCCCCCTTTTTGTATATATATGCTCATAAGAGCATAGCTGAGGGGGGTATGTAATTTAAAAGACACCAGTTGTGTAATCTTTGTTTACAAACTTAATACATTGTTGGTTTTTGCTTTAATTCCATCCTGGTTATCCTGTGATTTCAGCCACAAGTCGAGCCTTGAGGGGGCCCACTCAAGGTGAGGTGTTGTGCTTCTATTTCCTTTTCTTTTCATAGTTGTTGTTGTTGATTAGATTTATATATGCTAGTTAGATTTATTTATGCTGATTAGATTGATGTAGGATTGTTAGTTTATGCATTTTTATGCTATGATGAGGAATGATTATGTGCTACATAATGGCCACCTGCAATTGCTGAAGAATGATGAATAGAATGTATTATAACTCATACTTTTGCATATTATTGATTTCCCTCTTGTCCTTTACTTATACTGACATCATCTGCTAAATCTGGGTTTGCATTCTTTAGTTGTAGCAGTGTTTGGATTATCAATAATAAAATTATGATTTCGGGATGATGTAATATGTTGCTATAGTTCCAACATAATTATTAAACGACAACTTTGCTTCTGAAATTACAGTATCTAAATTAGAAAAGATTAGATAGCTTCCTTTGCTTTGATGGTCTGTGCTACAAAATCACTGTACTTGTGGCTCTATGAGGTGAACATGTGAGGAAGCAGGGTTATGATAATTCAGAGACCTTACCCCAAGAGGTACCACCAACTGGATTGGGGGTTGTAAGCACTGTGACTTCATATTTTATGATTTTATTTTGATTTATGCATGGTTTAGTTTAGTTAGTATTTTCCAATAACTTGGTGAAAGTTTTCTTTCTGTGTATACTGCACCGGGTGCCTCACAAGTGTAAACTCAACCCCAGGTTGACAAATTAAGTGATAGAGTGTAGAGTGACACCAAATAATTGGGAATCATATTTATACCTCGTCAAACATCTTCATATATATCATGAGGGTAACCAACAATTCCTGAAAAATCAATAGGACTATAAAAACCATCCATTTCTAACTAGATCATTTAAAACAAGGTCTAAAGAAAAGGGATGGGACCCAAGATTACTAAGGATTCGACAAGAAGGGAAACATGCTAACTTCATCCAAAAACCTTTTCAAGTTCAAGGATGAAGAAAAAAAGTCGTGAGTTCCTTCTTGAAGAATACTTTGTCAAATTATTTTAAAGTGGAGTCGCCAGATGACCAAGTTTATTTCAGACAAACAAGAGCATCAAACAAAGAAAAAATAAGAAGGAAAACAAAAGTTAATTTATTAAGTTTGGAACAAGCATCGGATACCAGTGAGTGCTTCTTCTCCAATATTTTTCAAGAAACCCACTGTTGGACACACCTACCACACTTAGAGGGGGGGTGAATGAGTCTGTGGCTCTTTTTCCCAAAACTTCCCTCTTGCACAAAAACTCATCAATTGGCATTCAACATTTATTCATTACCCATTGTTGTCATTTATAACCAGTTAGATGTGAGCACATATCAACAACATATATCAACAATATATCATCAACAATTCATCACCACAATGAACACAAAGAACACAAGATGTATGTACAATTT
>ML780633.1:598911-622320 GCA_009831015.1 Picea engelmannii
GGAGTTCATCCATTTGTGCACCTTATCAATCATGATAAGACAATAATGAGTCATCTATACATTTTTCCAACAATGCATCATATACCAATGGAACCACATCGATCCATCTTCATCATGTATCAATGACAGCATGATCCAACACCCACAAGGATTTCTCCTTGCAGTATACTTGACAGATTTTTTCAATGGAGTCGCCACTTGGAAAAGAACCACACAAAGCTAACCAATGTAAGCTCAAACAATTTTTAGTTCTTAAAAAAAAAAAATTAATTATTTTTTACCAAGGATAAATGACTTATCCCCGACAACAACACCAAAGATGTTTTCGTCCTTATACACACTTGCAAACATGAGCTAAGTCCAACTCACTTAGTGTGTCCTTGGAGGCATAATGCCTAGGTTCACAACCCACACTGTCACTTTGACCGGAACCTCTTTCGTCTAGGCTCACTCCTAGGGAAGCCAAGGGGGGTAGTCCCTAGTTTCTAGTTAAGTTCTAGGAGTTGATTTTAGTTTGTTCAGGTTTGGGGGGATTCTAACCTAGGATTCTAAGGCAACAATGCAAGATGCAAGGTTAGTATGCTAAGCAATCCTTTTCCTAGGGAAACTAAGACTAGTGCCTAAGATTGGGCAAGGGGTCAACTAAATTTAAAGGATGATTCGTTAGAAATATGATTACAAGATATACAAAATAATAATTGAATCAAATATTAAATACAAGATTTACAAGTAAAGAATGCTAGGGTACAAAAAGCAAGCTAACCATTTTTAAGTATTTGTGTGCAGGCTATAAGGAGATCAAAGCATCATCACATTTATGAGATCATCATCAACATATCATTATCATCAACACATCATTACCATCAACACGTCAACAAAGAAGATTTAGATATTTTTAAGCACAAGTATTATAAGGATGATGAATATTATTAACTCGTAGTTATTAAACCCACAAATTATTTAGGTGTTTTCATCCAAGGTTGGATTATTAAAGGTTTCTTAAGATTATCAAGTTTTAATTTCCTTTATTAAGATTTTCACCAAAGCCTCCTCCTCTTATTGCCAAATGGCTACTGGATGCTCAAGATAGTAAGGCAACAAGGCCCACCCTAGCTATCACAGTCAGCCCAAAGCATTGAGTTTTTATAGAAAGGACACTCCTTCGTGCCACGATACCATCCCCGGCCTATCACCATCTGTTTCCCTCATCAATACCCATTTTAGATGGTGAATATGGTGGTATAAGGTACCCTATTAAGTCTATTAAGTTAATATATGAATTAGGTAGACTTTTAGGTGGGTTTTAGAGTGTTTTAAATATTTTATGACACTTTTAAAATGTGATTTAGGACTATGTCCGAAACTCACTTCAGCTTAAAAATTTGTTTCTTAAGCTTATGAAATGAAAGGCATTAACACATATAATCTATGTGAGAGAAAATTACTTAGTGCACCAATATGTAGCTTGCAAAGTAAAGAAGTAAAACCACAAGGGGCAAGAACAACTTGCCAACAAGATATGAAAGTAAACACACTTATCTTCTGTTGATTTAGAACATTTAGATCCAAGCACAAGCGTGATAAAGAAGATTTAAGTGTTAGCCTAGACTATCAACTTAACCATGAAAGTTACTTCAAGTGTGTGGAAAATGGCCTTAAAATATTAAAGCATGAAAGAAAAACACCATTCACTTAACTTATTGAAGCATTCAAACAATTAGGGTTTTAGATTTAAGCATGTAAAATAAAGATCAAACCTTAAGGAGCTTAAGCATGCAAATAAATCTAGCTAAGTTGATTATGCCCAATAGGATTAAGCTAGAGATTAATTATGTGTGAGATCTAGATCTAGAATATATCAAAACATTAAGAAATTAGAGATCAATAACACATATTAAATCCTAACCTTACCATTTGGGGTATTCCTCTCCCAATAGGTAGGCAATTATTAGATTCACTCAATTTTAGAAAATAACTTGAGAGAAAGAAAGAAGCAAGCAAGAGAGAGAGATGAGCTAAGAGACAAGCAAACAAACCAAGCAAAGAATAACCCCCACGTCTTAGGGTTTGGGAGATGCCCTTCATCTACCAAGCCCCACGTCCTAGCTCAAAAGGTGTCAAAAGTTGCAAGAGAAACAAGATTTATACTAAACCCTAACTACCCCAAGGCTCACACGTGGGAGGAGGTCGTACCACTCCTTCTCCCACAACTATGAGCCACTAAATCAGCAAAAGGAAGAAGATCTATGCTCAAGAAAACTTAGAAATTGAGAAAGAGGGTTGAGAAATAACTACCAATCCCTTTCGAGGGTCTCTGAGTGTTGTGTGGATGCCTTTGAGTAGCCAAAACCTCTCTCAACCAGATCTGAACCTGCAAAAACCAGCAAGGTATCCTTGCTGGAAATGCTACACAAAACAAAACAAAGTAAAGAAAAACCTTTGCTTTTTAGGGAAAACGTTTTTCGCAAGAAACATTTGATAAAATTTATATTTTGATGACCACCAAACTATGTTAAGCTAGTTGAAAATATGTATGGAATGAGAGCATATAGAGAATGAGTAACAGATAGAAAAAGAGAGGAGTTTATGTGAGTCTCAAAGAAAGACTTTTCCTTAAGGCATTCCTAATGAAACCCTTGAAGCCAACCTGCAAGATCTAACACAATGGCATGCATACAATAGATAATATTGATGATTAAGCCAACAATATGAAATACTTTCACCTTATCTAGCTAATCAACATATATAGATCTACAAGACTACTCTTTGCAAGATCTACTCAAATAAAATACTTTACCTAAGATCCATCTATGAAACCATTATATAAAACCAAAACAATGTTAACTTATGTGTTGTAAGAATCAAAATATTTGTAGCTCTTCCCAAAATCCTCCAAAGTTTCTCCTTTATTATTACTCAAGAAAGCGGATCTTGGAGAAATACTTGCTCCAAAACTCTAAGAGCCAAAGAATGGAAATGATGGAACAATGAGAGAGAGTGGAAAATCAAGTAGCATAACAATAGCTTAAGATATGGTAAGTTGGAAGTGAGGAGAGGGATATATTTATACTTGGAGAGGAAAACCTAACTCTCTTGGATCAATTCCAAGTTTCCACCACCAAGCAAAAGAAGAGATCCCAAGGCCAGGGCGCACCATTTAGGGTTTAGATCATAGATCTAGGGTGTAGATGGGTGTGGAAAGGTTGGGATCAAGAAAAAATCAAGTAGGACGCTATGGGATATGTGAAAAAGAAGAGGAGAATCCCCAATTAAAATAAAAAAATATTTTCTAGAAGATATTCTAGAAGGGGGACGTAACTTTCTTAGGAGGGCACAATTTTTGGGATGAGGGAAGGATTGGAGGGTGAGATGTGAGGGAGAGTGTGTGGATCCACTCTAGGAGGTGACATGGGGGGAATCAAGAGACAAACCAAAAGTGAGAGGGGGCCCTCACCTTTTAAAATTCATCCCACACATTTTATTGGCTAGGGAGGGCGTCATTTCCCCTAGGGGGCGTGAGGGTTTGAGTGAGGTGAGGGGTAGAGGGTGTTTAAAAGGTTACAATAGGTTGGGTTGGGTATGTTATAATTAGGGAGTCTATCTATAACCTTTATCCACGTTTACACATCCTTTTAACTCATTATTACAATTTTACATTTTTGCCATGTTTGGACTTTAGCAATTAAAATGTTGTTTTTGACTGACTCACACTCCGGGTGGACAAACCCATAGCAAAAGTTGTCCAAATGAGCTGAAAATTGGTCCAAGGGTGTAGGGGGTCTCATTCCATTTATTTTGAGCACAAATACCCCTATCAAAAGCCCAAGGCCCTAGTTTTTACAATTTTTTCTCAAAAATAATTAATTAATTAAATAATTAAACTTCCAAACTTAGGGAAATTTAATTAAAAATTAATTAATTAAAAAAAAATATTCTAGACTCAATGGAATTCCGTGAAACCTTTTAAGATGTCTTTCATGTTCATTTACAATTATTCCTAACAAAATTTACCAGGAGATAAGCCAACCAGAACACCGTTCACCACTTTGGAGGAATTATTGCAAGTGTGAGGGAAAAACTCAAGGGAAATCAATAAGGCTGAAAAGCCTAATTGATGACCTGAGAATAAAAAAATATCAGTGAAAGGAACTCTCCCAATGATCCAATCCCAAGGTAACTGACCTAAAAATGACTCATGCAGACCTATTACATTATTAACCCACGCAGGGGTGCGGAAATTCCAGTTACAAAAAGAAGTGTTGGGGACAAAAATGCTCTGTAGAACCAAAATCTTCGACAAATGAGCATCTGATGATTCATCTCTTCATGGCACATGGAGTTTACCACCTATGTTGGAGAGGTGTTCAACACTATATTTGTAGCATGTGGGCATGTATGGGCCCTTACAAATTTAAGATGTGTTTGAAAAAGAAACTAAGAGGAGTCTTGAGGAGGTTGTTGTCCTCTCCTAAAGATTTTGTCTTTAAGGGAGATGAAATATTCCCTCAATCATTTTTCTGATTCTCAAGATCACTCTATGGTGCGAGAGAAGAGAATACTCAATGATTGATGTTCAATTTTTGGTCCCAATGCAAGTGGTTATATATGTGATATATTTTGATTCCAACTTAATTTTAATCAAAGCAAGCCATCCATGTGGCAAAATGAAAGCAAAAGGAGGATAAATATGGATTTTAACCCCCTAAGTGCCTATGTTTTGACTAAACCTTCATGTGGAGAGGGAATCTAAGTGTGGTGCATATTACAATTTGCATAAAATCAAGTTTAAGAAGACTATGGGCCTTCAACATATCACAAAAACCCTTACAATGTTTGAATTTCTGGATAGATGCGTGGGTCACAGAGTAGACAGAGGCGCATGTGGTGCTAATGCACAAACTGGAAATGACCTATTGGCACAGGCGTGCAGAAGGCACTGAGGAACAAGGTTCTTGTGGAACACGTGCTCGAAAGGCACGATTGTGGGCTAAACAACCCACGCACTTTATGTTACACGATCAGGAAGGAAATTTCAGATGAAATTCTCTTATCTCAGCTCTGAATTTAGCTTTTTGCAGGAAGTCTTGGGCCGGTTATGGTTCTTGCAAGTTAAATAAACCAAAAAGAAGTGTTCAAACAACCCAAATAGGGAGGAAATTGATACCTATCCCCAGTGGAGTCACCAATCTGTTGTATCCTTTTCGTCACCTAAATGAGCAAAAGAAGGACACTTACAAGTCCAGTTGGGTTAGCTAGACAGAACATAAATGAGTGAAAGAGTTATAAACATCAAGAACAATAATCAAATAAACAACTAATCTAATAACAATTAAATAAACTAAACTAATGTGCATAAGGGAAAGAAAATAGAAGAAAGACTGATATTCATGCCACCAATAGATAAATTGTATTAGTGGGAAATCACCAAAGAGAAAGGGGGACTTATGGGTCCCCTCTTCCTCCAAGGGAGGGCTCTTGAACCCCCACTGATTGATCTCTTCTTACAAATAACAAAATAAAAGGAAATGGTAAATAAATCCAAAGCTCATTAACTCAAGAGGTGATGTGAATGGCTCAATGAAATGATGCTTATATGCTCCAATGAGGAAAGAGGTTCCTTGCAGGAGAATAGAGGCAGCATAACAATACAAATAGATTCTTGGAAATATATTGCACCCATGGCCTCTTTTTATAGCAAAGATTTGAAGCATTACCCAACCGGTCTTTGGTGTGAACAAGGGGCCCTTTAGGACACCTCTAGGTCTTTGACCAACCCCCCACTCGGATCTAGCTCAGATTTGGGGGTCGAATTGACTTGGGAGCTAAACCAGAAGTGGGTGGGAGGATGACCAGAATCATTAATACATCGTTCTGAAGTGTGCACGGATTTTTGCGTCCATAGTCGCGCATCGGGTGCATGTGCGCTTTTTTGTAGTTTTCGACTGATGCATGTGCACGCACTTCCTTTGCATTATGAGCGCATGCTGATTTTATAACCAATTGTATAGTTTTGTGCCCTTTGGAAATGCATTTTTTGGGCCATGGATGAACTAATAGTTGTTTGGAGATGTTGGATTCTTGTAACCATTTGCAGATGAAATTTCAGTGCTAACAATTCTCATACACACATCATCATGCTCAAAATAAAAAAGATTAATGAAATGCTCAAAATCCTGGACATGTTTCTCAGTTGTGAGGGTATCAGATTCTCCATCAAATACAGGTAGGTACTTATAGTGCTTTGGAGGAAAATTATGAAGGATGTGAGGTAATTTTAAAGGTCTGTATATCTGCTGAATCTTGGAGGGTGTTGGATCAAGTACATGAGGTGGGATATCAACCTTGATTTCATGACGCTCATCAACTTGGCTATGGTCATCACATGGATCAGATGGAAGATTTTGATCAAAATCAATGATACAATGAGGATATATATGTACAACTTTAAGAGAAGGATATACAAGTGAAAAAGTCTCATGATCATCATTTGAATGCAGCAGGTAAAGAAAATTTGTTTAGCATGTTCTAGAAAGGAAAAAATGTAATTAATAACAAAAAATATTATGTATTGGAAAAAAACTCAACTTTAGGTACTTGTTTTTTCCCATGATGTCCTTTCATACCTCTATCAATGGATCTCATCCTCCATTGGAGTCTCTGAATCACATTTGAAGATTTATTGGAGTTTCCATGTGAATGGTAGAGCCACCTTGTGTCTGACCTCTGTCCACCATCGGAAATCGAGTCTAAACCTTGTCGTTTCTCCCAGGGAAAATGGAACTTTCATTCTTCGGAAACGACGCCAAAATGTTATCACTCCGTAAATTTCCCTAGATGTGGAGGCAAGTCACAGAGGTAACCACAAACCAACTTATAGGCTGAAAGATAGCCCTTCCAACCCAGACATGGCTCTCTCTTTATAGCATAGTAAAAAATGACAGGCTATCTAATACGTACAATGGCTAGATCATTGAGTCTGTCATTTAAATTTCAAAGCTTTGTAACAGACTCTATATTTTTCTGAAATCCCAAGATAACTATTTCAAGATCATTTTTTACTGTATTTTATAACTCTGAGTTTTAAGTATAAATATTTGAGATTGATCTATCATTTTCTTTATTTGAGCTCCACATGTGTGTTGACGATTAAAATCACAACGATGAATTCTTCCCACAAAGGATTCCTAAGCACTATTATTTACTTATGATAATAATATTTAACTAGTAGGTGGGACCCCCTTGTAGACTAGAGGCGCAAATATATACATGTTACACTTATATGTTGTTACTTTTATGATGTTGCCTACACAGTCCTATACATTTGATGATGCAGTCTTGGTTTCATTTGATATGATAAATGGGTGGTTGATGCATTGTTGCTAAATGCTTGCGATACAGGGAAATTCTATGGTTATGCGAATTATATTGGTTACACGTGCTATGTTATGATATGCTATATAATTTATTAATAATCCATATATGATTATAATTAAATGGGAGCTAGCTCAAAACAAAGAGGTAAAGGAACTATGGATAATTTCTAAGACCATGGTAAAAGATTACATATAAATGAATGTATAAATTGATACAAGTGGTGGACCTAGTTTTTATACTATGCGCTTTGTTAAAGAGTATATAAGGAGGCACATATGGTAATGCTAATATATGATTGTTGTTGAAGTTATCACATAAGGTTAACGTATAGTTATGATATATCTTGGGTGGATCACTATACAATTGATATGGTACCGAATCTATACAAAGGATATAGCATTGAATTTTATATTGGATATGGTTTGATTTTAATGGTGGATGTTATGTTAGTGGGATGGATCGTACATGGAATTGAATAGGGCTAGGTGAGGAAGAAACATGCATTTATTGCACGCCACTCACCGCCTTTGAGCCCTCCACCCTATCATAGTTGCATTGTTTCTCTGTTGGTTGTGGAAGCTCCGCGATTTCAGGTTTTGAAAGGGAAAGCTCGACCAGATCGTCATTGAAGAAATTTTATCACAGGTATGGCTCTCTTCTTTCCGTCCATGATGGACTCTCTATATTATGAATCAAATGGTGGCTCGAGATTGCATGGGTTCTGTGTTTTCTTGAGTTTTTGACTGAATGTAAATATTCTATTATGGGTTCTCTGTAATTACTGTGAAATGTTGGTATTCTTAAGAGAAGTAATGGGTGTTCTTGATTATAAAGTTTGTGCATTGGTTCCTGAATTAGTCAGATTGGTTTTTTATGATGATTCTCTGTGAAAAATAGTAACAGTGGTGCAACAGGATTTGAGTTTTATTGTTGAGGGGTTTTAACCACCAGTCTGTGTATCAGTTGTTGGTTGTGGAGCCTGATTATCTTCCTGATTTAGAGGTCCTTGCTTTCAGCCGTGTTTATACCCCATGAAGTATTTACACCCCAGAAGTATGTACACTCCTCCACGCGGGGAAGTGCAGAGGGGGGGTACCCCCTCTGCAGGGTTTGGGGGGGCTATCCCCCCGGCTGGGGGGTCCGGGGGAAGCAGGCCCCCAGCGGGGGTTTGGGGGCAAAGCCCCCGAAGGAAAAAATTCCTTGTAAATGTATATTGTAATTTCATTGTAAATCTGGACCATTCATTATAAGGTCGCAGATCTAACGGTAGAGATTATGTTAGGGTTTTTTTCCCTAGAAGGCAACCCTCTTTTATGAGGGAAATGTATTGCGGCTATGGTTGATTGTGAATATTGTATTCTGAGATAGGAGACTGTGAGAGAAAGAAGAGGAAGTTACAATGGGTTTGTTGTAGGTTGTATCCCTTCATATGATGGATAATAATAAAGGAAGGACCTGAAAATTTCTCTGGTGGACGTATCCCACACTGGGTGAACCACGTAAATCTGTGTTTCTATTGTAATGTGTATCTTTTGTGTTTTGTTTTCACATTTGTTTTATTTTATTGCTCCACGGTCCTGTTTTTCTAACATCAGTATTGTCAACTCTTTTCCCTCTCGGTCGTTGTTGTGATTATTTATCCAAGTTGCAATGCAACTGTCGATAGTGGTGTGGTTCTTTTGGATAAGCCCCAAGATATTATTTGATGGTTCATTCTTTACTGTCATTTAATTGAAATATTTCCACAGTCCAATATTGATTGGACCATAATGTTTAATAGAGGTTTGTGTATGTATCGAATGGATACGATTTGTGTCCTGGCATTATTTTCATGAAGATTTTTCACACCCGCTCCTCTCATCTCTGCTATAACGATGAGTGTATGTTGTGAGGCCTCACTTTCAATTGTTTTCAAGACTTATCGACCTATTGGGTGTTGGAAAGAGACATGGTCTCTATATGTTTTCGAGTACCCTTCATTGTTAAATTAATCCTCGTTCCTCTCTGCAAAAAAAATTTAGAAGCATCTGTGTGTGCCTGGGTTGTTTAGCTCGAATTGCCTTATTTTCCACTTAGGCATTCTCTTATGTTTTTGTCAAGATATTGGGGTTATAAGTTGAAGGCCTGTGGTGTTTTTAAGGAGCCCGACTTGGAGTCTGACTTGCTTCTACCTTCCTTGGGCACCTCCTGGGGTTTGTCAAGATTTTGGGTTTCATGATTGTGGAAATTTTAAAGGCATGTAGGCTCCCTCGCTTCAAAAACCATCTCTTGGTCGAATATTTGTGTGTCATCTCCATGATGAATTCATTTGAATAGAAAAGAAAAATATGGTTACATACCGCCCGAGAGTTTCCCTTCTAGTCGATTATGGTCTTTATTATTATTTTTAATCCTAGCATGATCGTGATTACATTTAAGTTAATAAGGAACCTATGTGAGTGATTATTTCATCAATATCGATCATGATTCTGTCAAAGTTTAAAAGAGATACCTGTGTGGAAGTATCGTTCTATTCTCTTCATACATCTTATGGGAATCACTGTGCAAATTATTATTACTTTAAAAGGAATTCTATACATATTAATTCACATGGAGATCAAGCTCAGGGTTACATTTTTTGGGTTGATTGTTGTTGTCGAATCAAGATTGTGTCAATTATATGATTGAGGACCTGTGTGTATGATTAATGCATTAAAAGTGCTTTGGTTCTGTCCAGATTTAAAAAGGGACCTGTGGGTAGTTAAATCGGGCCTGATTTTTGTTAGATGACAGTGACTGTTGATTTTTATCATGGGTCTATTATTGATTACCAAATATGAAGGTTTGACATAGATAACAAGGATCACTGTGCTTATTTTGTTTATTTTAAAAGAAGAGATCAGTGTTAGCACATGCAATACTGTAGTTCGAATGGTTATATTGTTATTGTTGAATTGGAAATGTTTGCATAATCATTATATAAATGCATAGATTGGTATAGATTGAAGATTTATGGGAAATTAAAATTGTTTTATTGAAGACATTAAGCAATCTGGATGCAATTGAGGAACAATTAAATGTTTTTGGTCTTGGAAGTGGATGATTTTGGATTAAATTTGAAACAGAGTTATGATAGTTGATTGATTTAATTTATTTTATGAACAATATCCATATAATTCCCTCTCATTTTCTCACTTTTTCACTCATTATAAATCCCCTCACGATCCCAAATTCATTTTTCACGCCCCGTTCACTAAAATTAAATTAAAACTCTGTATGGAAGTGATAAAAATAACACAAAGATAGATGGTCGCTGATATGTTTTGGTATTTTTTGCACAGTCAGTTATTTAATGAATTTTTGAGCAGTAATCGTGTTCTTATTCCCTGTCATGATATCACTTTTTCTCTTATTACAATCCCCCCAGATATCCCATGAACCCTATTTCACCCCCTTCTCATTGGAAAATTATTAAATAAATTTTATGGATTGGATTGCATGGGTCTGATGTTAATTGTTGAGCCAAAATTTGTTTCATATTAAGAAAATGTCATGTATGGTATGTTTAGAGCTAGTTTCTAATAATTATTGCATATAGGATGAGATTCTTCAGAAGAGGAAGTCATGGCCGAAACAATAGGGGAAAATGAAATTGGAACAGAGGGCCTAGAAGGCCAAGATTCTAAATACATTTTGATGTCGATCCTCAAGATTTAAACCGACTCTTTCAAGATGGATTTTTCAATTGGATTGGGCAAGGGATGGTCCAACCTATACCAGAGAGGCCTCCCTTCCAGCCCCAACATGTTCCTGGTATCCCTGTGCCTCCCCATGTATCTTTGCAACCTGAAGTTCCTGAGAATGATGGATGGAAGGAGATTGTTCACCCAACAATCTCCCACCATCGTGGCTGGCAAAATTTTTCACCTCCTCCACCTGTTAACCCAAAGGTTCAGATTTCCCCTGCACACTCACCTGTACAGTCCTCCCACACAAGAAAAAGACTCAAAACTGAGGCCCACCTTGTGCATGACAAAGGTAAAGTTGTTACTACTCCCTCCTCTCCTTCAAGTAATTCAACCAAGTCAGTATCATCCCATATGCACTTGAGATATGACTACTCCCATGTCATTAGTGAGATCAAGCCTCAAGTTTACACCCAACCTAAGGCTAATTCATGGAATTCAAAAAGAGATAGCATCAACAAAGGAAACATTGCCTCTCAAAGTAGAAAATATGGTTTTTGATTATGTGTTTATAATTGTTTTGTTGAGGACAGTGGACTGTTGAAAGTTTTGGACAACAAGCTATTTTTGGATATTGTGGATATTTATATGTTTAGATATAATTTGAAATATCTCTTATATTTAAATTTCAAATTGTGGAAGCGATTATGGGAGCCACAAGGAGGCATGTGTTTGATTGATTGTCTAATTATGTTTATTTTTGTTAAGAAATAAAAGGGAGTCACAAGGGGTCCCACATACTAGTTATTATTTAATAAAAAGACCCTTTATTATTATTATTATTATTAATTCTTCCCCTAAACTAAAAGTTAGTTGAGTTTTAGTTAACTTAACTAAATGCGGTAGTTGAACTACTTCAACTAATTTGGAATGCATAAAAGCCAAATGAGAAGGAAGAACAAGGGGAGAATAGAAGGAGAAAGCATACTAAGGTTTACTCTTGATTTTTATTGAGATAGTTTAGTTTTCATTCATTCTTTAATTCATTAAAAACCTAATTCTCTTTTATGACAACAGGGTCCTATTGTAGACAACAAGGTTCAAGGCTGAACCATATCATTCAGATGCTTGTTTCAGAGGTGTTAATCTATCTTTGATAGTCGGTGTATACTTGTTTGTTTATGAATTGAGTTTCATGAATGATAGAGGATATTGTGTAGAGTCAAGTGGGCAACAATCTATAGCAAGCTTATCCAGATTTTAAAGTTCAATTTTACTTCTTGTCAGAGTCCTTTTGTATGATTTTCATCGGGGATATCTAAGTTTGACCTCGGTCCATTCCCCCACAGGGATTTTTGTAAATATAATGATTCTTTTGATTTATTGGAATGAAATAAAGTGATTGTTATTTTGTCTCATCTGTGTTAATATGTGACTTGGTATTTTTGCTTTTGATCTGCACATTTACATTTTGCAATCTGTTATATTCAGAAAATTATATAAAAATGTTATATTTTGCAACAATATTTTATTTTAAAAAATCATCCTAAGCCCTTGCAATTAATACTTGTGGATTGGGAAACACTTTTTGTGGCTATAAACATAGAGTAATATTCCCAGCTATCTTTCCTTAGCCAAGTAAGATTTGAAAATGCTTGAGTAAGATAAATTCACATCTTTTCCTCAACAATGTGTTTACTCTATTAAAGTTCTCTTATGCATGCAGACCATGTTCTTTTATTTTATGTGATCATAAATATTTAATTTAACTATGATGGATGTGAGGAATTTTTTTTTATCTTTTTCAAATATGTGATGTGTGAGGTTCCTGGTCATTTCTCAGGAACTCTCTTTTAAAAGAAAACTTTTTATTTTACTGCAATCTTTATATTTCTTTGAATACCACAACAAACTTTCTCAAAGTCCTATTTTTTTTTAAAATATAGAATTCCAAGAAAATATTGAAACAAAGAGGAGTACCACCTCTATAAAAATGAAGGGAGATTTGTATCCCCATGAGGTTACTGTTTCGGTCCTAACGGATTTGAGCGTCAACATTTTTGGCGACTCTACTAGGGAATGAATTAAAATTTGAAATCTGCTTTGGCATTTTTGAAAGATACATGACTTTTCCAGAGGTTGATCAGCCCCACCTGGAAATTGGTTTAAATAATCAACGAAGCATCCTACATTAGTTATATAATCTGGAAATAATGAAAACTGAGACTAGAGAAGAATTGGAAAGATCTTGGCATACATTGGTCCAAGAAGAATAAAGAAGAATCCTCCGTAGATAGAGGAGAGACGAGCAACAATACTGAGGAAACAAAAGACTAGTTCAAGCAACACAAGAAAAAGGTCAGGATTGAAGCTGGACGAATACAAGGGACCCATTACCAGAAGTAAAAGAAAGAAACTATGTATTCTAAGAAGTGGAAAACATATTTCTGAAATATCTCTGAACATGGCAGAAAGAAAGGAACAACCACGAAGAGAAACTCATGAAGAAAGACAAGGAGGTGGAGGAGGTGGTGGAAGAAATAAAGAAAACCTAATATTTGGAAACCGAAGAAGAGTAAGATATTACCCTTTAAATCTTTGAGGCGAGAAACATGACCTTCATGTTCTCCCTAAGGGTACCTGGAAAGAATTTTCTGGAGATGGAACAATTGATACCAAAAGACACATTAATTTATTTCTTGATGTTTTTTATTTTCATTGTGTTGAATATGACGATGTGATGGTAATGTTATTTCTTCAAAACTTATCAGGAAGAGCCCATGGATGGTATACGATATTACCCAGTAGGTCAATTGGCTCATTTAATGACCTAAAATCCATCTTCCTGACTATGTTCGCTCCTCTAGTTGCATATCATACCCTTCTCATGATCCAGATGGGTATCGGTGGCCGCCCACCTTTCCATCTGGCTCAAAACAGTTTTCTGGCATTTATGGTAATTTACTATTTTTAGCAGTTTTTTTTCAGGTCCTGAACTTCTGGGGCCATTTTGAGGCCCTAAACGATGTTTTTTTGGGTATGTTGTTGTCGAAAAATAGCATCTACAATGCTATTTTGTCTCAAGCATTGTAGGCCTCATATAGATCTTTCCAATGAGCTATCGTGCGCACCAAACGGAGATTGTATGCAATAGTTATGACTCCGGGAAGTTGATGGACTAACTTACCCAAATAGGGCCCACTTGACTTTTGGCGTTTCATCTTCTAGGGTTAGGTTTTTGGTTTCTACCTTCCTGCTTTTGATAAATAAGTCCCTTCGACCTCTTTTTGTAATCATCTTGGGTCATGGATGAGTGTAGCCGCCACATCTCTTATCAGGGATATGCTACCACCATTCTAGCTATGTATTGTTCAACAATTTTACAGTTTCTCTATTTCATTAATTAATAGAAGTGTGTGTTTACTGTATCATTGTGTTCTTTGCAATACTATTGTGCATACTCTGTTATTTTCCTCTTACATTTCGTTCCTGCATAAATCCGGATCAGTGGTATCAGAGCAGACTACTCTTTTGTCATTTTTTTGTGCATGTCACCGATGAGGTCGGGATATAAGGAGTTGGGTTTCGAATTAGTTCATCTCGAGAGAGAAACCCCTCTCTGGCACAAACAACCGCCCATGGCGGAGGAAAAACGAGATGACGGAGTAGGAGATCCTATCAATATGTTGCTCGAGGAGGCTCTCACGCGACATCGAAACAAGATGATGGACAATTTTGCGCAAATTCTTCGACGGTTGTCGACCGCCACGGAAGGAACCTCGACCAACAATCAGTTCTGAGGACCAACCCCTTTCAAGGTACAAGTTAATTTTGATATTCCCTTATTTGAAGGTCAAATAGATGCAGATGCTCTGGAAAAATGGTTGAATCAGCTCGAGGGTTACTTCTCGGTCCATAACTTTTCCAACAGAGAAAATATTTCATTTGCACTTCTTAAGGCAGACCCCCATGTCAAGGATTGGTGGGAAACACTCTGTGAACAGAAAGAGGAAAAAGAGGGTAATGAACCCATGTTGTTTGGGATATAACCCACATGGGCATCCTTCGTTGATGCCCTCAAGGAGCAATACTTCCCTGTGGGGAACTATGAAGACCAATACACAAAATGGGAAACTCTGCGACAAGAAAGGGACCAAGCAGTGACAGAGTACACAAACAACTTCCATATCGTGTGCACAAAGCTCGATATCAAAGACTTCGAGCGCCACCTAGTTATGAAATATTGCAGTGGCCTGCATCGGTACATCCGTATCGAGATGGAATTCCTGGACATCTTGTCATTGGGTGTCGCCTACCGGTATGCTGTGAAAATCGAGCAAAAATTTAAGCGAAAGAACAAGCGGGAGTTCGGTTCGACAAACCAGAAGCAAGGTAAGGGAAACCCTAGTTCGCAGAACAAAGTACATAGCAAAGATATCCAACCCTCAGACAACCATCCTAAGCCACAGGGAAGAAGGGTAACTAGAAGACAAAGAAAGACACTGGAAAATGGTGTGAGATCCATAAGATTCCCACGCACAACAATGATGAGTGTCATGCGAAACAATCACTGCTTACCGAGATGAAAGCGCCTGAGTCAGATCCAGGCTCTGAATCGAAATCAGAGACAGATCATGGAAGGAAGATCATTGAAGGAGAACCCAACTTCACCATTGCCACCACAAAGGTCCAGCTCGACGATCCAGAGGAGACAGAAGAAGGGGAGCGCCTCTTCCACTTGCAGATGTGGGTACAAGGGAAGCCATTAAATTTCATTATTGACAGTGGAAGCCATAAGAACCTGATTTCAGTAGATGTCGTCAAGTGGATGAACCTGCCAACATTGCCACATCCGCAACCATACAACATTGGGTGGCTCACTCCAGGGAGAGACATCCACGTTATCCAGCAGTGTCGCCTACCATATGGAATCAAACCCTTTAAAGATGAGGTAATGTGTGATGTTTCTCCACTTGAAGTTTCTGATGTTCTTTTAGGTCAACCATATATGTGGAAACACCATGCTATGTATGAATCTAGGCCTCATAGTCTCATTGTTACTTTGAGAAACAAATGCTACCGGATACCAGAGGTAGTTCCCACTACCGCAGCCTCTCTCATCACAGCTAAGCAGTGCAAGAAGGTGATTTCCCAGACTGACAAATTCATCCTCCTGATGATTCGTCCAAAAAGGAAACGAAAGACCGCGGCCACATCTACCGCCTCTACACAGGGTCACTCTGCACAACACAGATAAGTAGACAAGATCATGGAATCATACCAGGACATCTTCACTTCCCCTACCGGAGTGCCACTCCATTTTCAGGTCAAGCACTCCATTGACTTGATACCCAGGGCACTTGTGTCGAATGGGCCAGTTTACAGACGTTCCCTCATGGAAAATGAAGAGATCAAGCACCAGATTGAGGAATTACTCCAAAAGGGGCATATTCAACCAAGCTCCTCACCTTGCGGGAGCCTGATTGTGATAGTACAAAAAAAGGACGAGACTTGGCGACTCTGTATTGATTACAGATATTTAAACAAAATCACAGTCCAGAATCGGTATCCTATCCCCTAGATCGATGATCTCCTTGATCAACTAAAGGGTGCCAAGTATTTCAGCAAGATTGATCTGAAGTCTGGTTATCACCAGGTCCCAATTGAGGCGACTGATGTCTGGAAGACTGCCTTCAAGTCTCGGGAAGGCCTTTTCAAGTGGTTGGTCATGCCTTTCGGCTTAACTAACGCTCTGGCAACCTTCATGAGGATGATGGATGATATACTGCGACCATTCACCAATTCTTTTGTGGTCGTCTATCTCGATGATATCCTCATCTTCAGCAGAACGTGGGAAGACCACTTACAACATATTGAGGAAGTCCTTCACACCCTGCGACAGCACAAGTTATATGCCAATCTCGAAAAATGCTCATTCGGGATGAAGGAAATTCAGTATTTGGGATACATTGTGAATGGACAAGGTGTGCATGTGGATCCGGCCAAGATCCAAGTCATTCGCGACTGGCCGACCCCAAGGACCATTACAGAGCTCTGCAACTTCCTAGGGTTGGCCAACTTTTATTGCAGGTTCGTGTTGGGGTTCTCTAACATTTCTTGGGCCCTTAGCAACGTGACCAAAGGTGGGGCTAAATCCAAATTCTTTTGGTCCCCTACTCAACAACAACCATTTGAGGAACTTAAGTAGCGCTTATGTTTAGCGCCCGTCCTTACTCTCCCAGATCTGCAACAACCTTTTGAAATTGAGACAGATGCTTCAGATTATGCTGTTGGCGTAGTCCTCACTCAGCATGGCCATCCAGTGGCATATCACAGTGAGACACTTTCAGATACAGTTCGAAAGTACCCCACCTATGACAAGGAAATGTACTCCATTGTCCAAGCCTGCCGACAATGGAAGAATTACATCTTAGGAAAAGAGACAATTATTCACACTGACCACAAGCCCTTGCAGTTTGTGCAAACACAAGGGAAATTGCAAAATGACCACCACCAAAAGTGGTCCGCATACCTGTAGCAATTTCACCCGAACATAAAATATAAGAAGGGTAGCACCAACCATGTCGTTCATTGCCTCAGTCAACCGCCTGTGGCCACACTCACCACGGTGCTTAACTCTTGTGGCCATGAAACCTCTGGGTGGTCTCACTTATATGACAATGTTATTGACTTTTCGGCCACCTATCGAGCAGTTTGTGCAGACACTCCAGTGACTGATTTTCATCTCCAGGATGGACTATTATGCCACTTAGGCCACCTCTGTGTTCCTTCAAGCGAGCGCACGAAGCTGATCTTGGAAGCGCATTACAGTCGGGTCGCAGGGCACTTTGGCACCGAAAAGACAATAGCAGTGTTGCAGAAGTATTTTTATTGGCCAAAGCTCTGACAAGATGTCAGAAAGTATATCAGATCCTGCACTGTCTGTGCCATCGCCAAACCATCCATTACGAAGAAAGGGTTGTATACCCCTCTTCTTGTTCCCAATGGGCCTTGAGAATCTATCTCCATGGATTACATGTCAGGACTGCCTCCAACTAAGCATGGGAATGACTGTGTGTTTGTGGTCGTGGATCGCTTCTCTAAATTGGCCATTCTGTCCGCCTACAAGAAAAGTATCTCTGCCGAAGCCACTGCTAAGCTCTTCTTTGAACGCGTCTGGGTACATTTCGGGCTACCCCAGACTATCATTTCAGATCGCGACAGCAGGTTCCTCAGCACATTTTGGTCCAACCTCTGGTCACTTATGGATACCAAGCTCACACAGTCGACAGCCTTCCATCCCCAAACTGATGGGCAGACAGAAGTAGTGAATCGCATGATTGTGCATACCCTGTGGATGTATAATTATAAATAGCCCCGCACATGGGACAATAACCTTCCGTATGTTCAACATACCTACAACAGATCCCTTCACAACTCTACCGGTCATAGCCCTTTTCAGGCATACATGGGGTTTCAACCATTGACCCCCATCGATGTAGCTCTGCCCATTGCCTCCACACAAGAAACATCTTGTCGGGCTTAGACCGAGGTTCTGAAATCCACCAAATTTGTGGAACGGATCCAACACATTTTCCAACAAGTCCATGACATTCTGGAAAAATCCAATGCCAAGTATAAGCAACGTCATGACCGGCATCGGGTGCCACACACATACCAGGTGGGTGATAAGGTTTGGTTGCATTTGCAGAAAGAAAGACTTACGTGACCTCATTGCAAGATAAGCCCACTTTGTTATGGGCCATATACTATCACTAAGGCTATCAGGGATAATGCTTTTGAATTAAGCATCCCTCCATTTCTTGGCTTGCACCCTGTATTCAATGTTGAGCTCCTTCGCCCCTATTTTCCACCATTGCTGGACACCTTAGAAGTGGCCGAGAAGTTGGCACTAACAGAACTCAACCTTGACTGTTTGGAGAAGGCAACAGTTGATCGGATCATGGATTCATAGGTCAAGGGCACTCGCTAGCAACGTGTCCAGCTCTATCGAGTCATGAAGGTTGGGTAGTTCCTGCATCAGGCCAAGTGGCTCACCCATAGCCAAATTCAACTGAAATTCCCCCATCTTATCCTGACACTTGAAACAATGGGGACAATTTCTTCTTAAGGGGGGAGGAATGATCCATATGGGTATCAGTGGCCGCCCACCTTTCCATCTGGCTCAAAACAGTTTTCTGGCATTTCTGGTAATTTACTATTTTTAGCAGTTTTTTTTCGGGTCCTGAACTTTCAGGGCCATTTTGAGGCCCTAAACGATGTTTTTTTGGGTATGTTGTTGTCACAAAATAGAATCTATGATGCTATTTTGTCTTGAGCATTGTAGGCCTCGGATAGATCTTTCCAACGAGCTATCGTGCGCCCCAAATAGAGATCATATGCAATAGTTATGACTCCGGGAAGTTGATGGACTAACTTACCCAAACAGGGCCCACTTGACTTTTGGCGTTTCATCTTCTAGGGTTAGGTTTTTGGTTTCTACCTTCCTGCTTTTGATAAATAAGGCCCTTCGGCCTCTTTTTGTAATCAGCTTGGTCACGGATGAGCGTAGCCGCCACATCTCTTATCAGGGATATGTTACCACCATTCTAGCTATGTATTGTTCAACAGTTTTACAGTTTCTCTATTTCATTAATTAATAGAAGTGTGTGTTTACTGTATCACTGTGTTCTCTGCAATACTATTGTGCATACTCTGTTATTTGCCTCTTACATTTCGTTCCTACATAAATCCGTATCATCTCACCAATTTCACCCAGATTGGTTTGAGGAAGAATGAGAGAATACAATATTTTAATCTCAGGTTCAATAAAAACTTGAGTAAGATTCGAGAAGATAAAATACCTAATGATCTAGTGATACTTGGTTGTTATAAGAAAATATGCCCCCAAATGTAAAAGATGCTATCAGAACATCCCAAATGGATACCTTGGAGGAAGTAATGATTAAGACCACAGAGATGGAATAAATTATGATTGATACGAGTGATGATCTCGATATTATCCTGGGAAAAGTACAGAGGCAACTGGGAGGCCTAAGTATTTATTATCAAGGAGCCTCTGTTGGCATGGATTGTAGTTTGCACAGTTTGCACAGGACTTGGTTTTATCATTAATTGTTGGCAGGGATTGCAGTTTGCACAGTTTGCATAGGACTTGGTTTTGTCATTAATGGAAAACTTTAAAATGCCAAAGGGGGAGTTTGTTGGTAAGTTTTCACAGGCACGGTGGTTCCTAATTCAGAGATCAGCATGCCTCTCGACATACCGAAACGCGAAACTGCGAAGAACCTAGGAGGTGATATTTTGGTTATAACTCTAGGTCACATGTGAAACGAGCTTTGGAAGAGGAGTCAGTACCCTTAGCTTGAATTTCTGATATTGGAGATTAACCAGCACATGATACGTCATCCTAAGTGATGTCACTATGATACGTCACTCCGAGAGTTTCTATTTCGGGATTTTTGCATGGTAATAAAAAAACTCCAACATCATGAAGTCCTTAATGCCGAAATACCGAAAGGGACACACGTCACATGATCTACGGTTTCAATAGTTTTGAATTGTTGAAGGTCATGAAGACCTGATGGACAAAGTACCGAAACCTTGATAGGCATCAATATCAATGAATGATTAATTCATATCCGTTGGATTAAGCATTGGAGGGGTAATATAAGAGTCGTATATGACCATTGATCTGTCCCCGAGAAGTTAACGAGAACCATCCAATCTATGTCCACCGGATCAAATATGAATCTGTCAGATCATTTCGGGGATCGGGACTTGGAGTGTCGAAACACTTCATCACAGAAACGTCGAAATGCCGAAATCCAAAATGTCGAAATGCCGAAATACGGAACGTCAAAATGTGAAATGCTGAAACGCTGAAATACCTTTTTGGTGTAGGTAGTGGTTACCGTCGATGGTCATGTGAGAGGGAGGATCTAGCATGAAGATAATCTCTATTTCAGGATTCACAACTTGAAGTGTCAAAACTCTTCGACACTAGATTGCCAAAATGTGAAATGTGAAATGCATTTCGATTAACCTTTGGTCATGGCCAATGGGCATATGGGTTAGCACAAGTGGCTCGCCAAAGCACTCAAGGGTTATTCCGTGATGAAAAATCAAAACAGATGTATGTTCATTGAACAGTGCTGGTTAAATATTTAAACTAATCATGTGGATAGTGTTCGTCTTGATGCCTTGGCCAATAATAATCATTGTAAGGAAGTTATTCAGTTATTGTAACTGATTATTTGAAGCCTGAGGGTTCGATTGTATGCATTGATGATACATGAATATGTACTGAAACAAATTAACATGGGGATAGTGAGAAGAAATGATGAAGAGAGAGAAAAGATAGAGGAGGGAAGACACATACACAGATTGATAAATTTAAGTGGTCTGGTCAAGAATGAATGGTGATATGAATATAAAAAAAGAGAGGATTTGAATTCTTAATCTTTGACAGAGAGGATTTGAATGCTTAATATTTGATAGATAAGATAAAGAGTTGGTTTGCAGGTTCTTAGTGACAGGGAATGATTTTAGGGTGGTAGGGAGGAGAAAGGGGAGACTGTAAAAGTCTCATGTACAAGTTGGTGCTTGTACATATGGGAGTTGTAGCTTCCATTCAATAGGTGCTGAAGAAACATAGGTAAAAACCTCATTTGGGTTGTAGCTCAGATAAAATAAGAATGTAGAGAGGAGTTGGAGCTTTCCTTTCATTCATAATAAGAAGAGGTTTTTCCCTTTTGGGTTTCCTCATGAAAAATCATTGTGTCACTGTTTCATTTATGTGATTGTATATTTATTGGTTAAATGTATTACTGCAAGTTAAATGTTAAAGGCATGATTTATTAATTAATAAGTAATCTGCTTATAAAATGAAAGAAATTTTATATAACTGATTCACCCCCCCCTCTCAGTTAACTTATCCTGTTCAACAACCTCTAGCTCAAGAAAGAACGAAGAGATGAAGATGCAACCAACCCAAAATCAAACAATTGGAGGAGGATTTTTTAAGGGAACCATACCATATGTGAAGGTAGACCCTGTTGCATCACAAGAAACCAAGCAAATAATTGAAATTGCACAAATGAATAGAACCATCAGGAAAATGTATAATGAGATAACCAGATTAAGAAGGGGGGATAATTATATAGAAAATCTAAGAATGTAGGTCCAAGAGAAAATAATGAACCCTCCCCAAGAAAATAGAGTGAGGTTTGAAAACACTGATAATCCGCAAAGGCAAAGGGTTCCCAGGAAACCAATCCTAAATGCAGTTGTTATGGATGATGTATATGATGAGAAAATGGTTGAGCAAGGGAATGATTATTTACTTGATGAAATTTATGAAACTATACATATGGATGGATGTGAGACGTCCATGTATATATTTGAAGAAGGCAAAAATGACCCTCACTCACAAGAGAATATTGCCCATACATGAGATTTTGTAAATAAATCCAAGAATAAAAATGATATTGAAAAGGGAAAGGAAAAAGTTAAAGAAAAGGTGAATGAGAAAAAGGCAAATGAAAATGTGACAGATAGCACTGGAAGCAAGAAGAAACACCTGATTTCAAACCATATCTAGATGAAATACAATGTTGTAGAGGACTTGAGTAAGATAAGGATAACTCTTCCTTTTACAGAAGTGGTAATGATCCCTCAACAAAGAGAAAATATTTTGAGATTGTTGGATGATCCATCTGGGAAAATGGAGGCTATTGTTATAAGTCCGAAACAAAGCCATATCACATCAACTGTCAAGTTGAGAGGTAAAATCCCATATTTTTATATTTCGATTGAAAATCATGATGTTGCACTTCATAATTGTTTAGTTGATACTGGCGTGACCAATAATAATATGCCACTGGTGGTAATGGAGGCATTTGGAATGAGTTGCACCAAATATCATGAGACTGGTGAAATTATATATGCAATTGATTCCAGACAAGTGCCATCATATGGAGAAATCAAATACTTTTATGCTTGGATCACGACGGCTCCCCATATTATTATAGTTTTCAATATTATTGTGATAGACCTTTGTTGACGGGCGAAAATGACCGTCCGTCAACTGGGAGAGTGGAACCGGTCCGGGGTTGTCTAAATAACCCAAGCCGTTTGGTATGGACCACCCTGACGAGTTTAACGGCTCCGTTGGCCGCCCTAAGGTATCGTAAGGAAACCAAAGTGAAAGTGATTTAAGCTAAATGATCTAAACTAAGGAAATTAGAAACTAATAAAACAAACTACAATAAACTAACTAACAAAATAAAAGAAATCAAAATAAATTAGAGGAAACTAGAAACTAATAAAAACAAACTTAACTAAACTA
>ML780633.1:641775-654129 GCA_009831015.1 Picea engelmannii
ACCAACAAATTTAAAAGACGACGACAGTATAATCAACGAAATAGGTGTTTTCACATTTGCAATTGTGAAAACTGAGTCGAAATTGAATTGTAATGGTTGCAAAAACGAGACACATGTCCATTAACACAATGCGACAATGATTTTTCATGATACCGCAAGGGGTGTAGGCATCTTTTGAGAGTAATCGAAAAAACATTGGGTTGGCTGCCAACAACCTTCCTCCTACATATGGAGTTGTTTTAGGAAGATATTGGTCGTCTATGATTGAAGGATACATAATAAACGATGGAAGATGCATGATGCTACCAGATAAAGAAGGAGAAATGATTAAGGTCCCTCGTGAACCCAGGAGACCATTCTCTTTCAAAAACAAGGATAATGAACTAATGGAAGATTATATAGACGTTGGGATCAGAAACTATGTTATCTTAGACATGGAGCAGATTGAAGACCTGGAGAAAATTAAAGACATGAAGAATCAAAATCATCAGTTTGAAGGTTATTGGAGGATGTAATCTGATGGAGCTTTCTCAAATTCTAGGAGTGGAGTTGGAATTGTCCTTGTAAACCCAGGAAATATTTTGCATCCACATACTATCATACTTGAATTTTCATGTACCAATAATGAGGAATAATATGAAGCTTTGATTCAAGGAATGATTCTCTCACAAGAAATGAAGATAGAACATCTAATTATGACAGCCGTCGAATCCAAGCTGGTAATAAATCAAATTACCCAAAGGTATAAGATTAAAAAAGAAAGACCCAAGTTATATTTCAAAAGAGTTAATGAATCGATGGAAGCCTTCAACTCTTTCAACATGTATTTCATCCCAAGGGACAAAAATAAAAAATCAGATTCATTAACTTTGGCGGCCTTACTATCAAACCCAGATGATGTTCAAAGAAAAACATATTTTCAAGTAAGAAGAATGTTCCCACCTTCTATACATGATAATCATAAGTATTTACAAGTATTTGAGAATGATGAAGAATTGGAAATTGTTTTGATGAATGACAATGAATATGAGGACAATCACATAACTGTTGTCCCCAGAAATTGTATTCAATATGAGTCTCTTTTTACAAGATAAAATCATGCTAAAAAAATCCTGGAAGAAGCCTCACTTAAAAAGTTCCAAGAAACAAGAAAAAATAATATTGGAACTGATAGTTCCCAAAATTAGGTCAATTTGGGAGTTGATTGCACGATTGACGAAGTTGATCAATATGTCGCATTATTTAAAGAATATATTGATGTGTTCGCATGGAGTTATGATGATTTAAAGAATATGATAAAAAAATATTTCAATATATTATTCCCTTGAGATAAGGGGCAAAGTCGGTCAAGAAAAAGATAAGGATGATGAACTCCAAATTAAAACCACTGATAAAGGTTGAGTTGGAGAAATTTGTCAGACATTTGGCTTAGTTTGATGGATAGTTGGTATGTATTGTTGGTTTTCATTGATGTCAACCATTGGAGAGTGATATTTTATATTGATTTCAACCCTTATTGATTGATGTCAACCCTTGGAGAAAGTCGGGTAGCGAATTATGGTAGCAAAAAGGTTTGGGTAATGGACCCAAGGTTGTTTCATGTATAATGGTATGAGTTTTAATATATTTTAAGGTAATACTATTCTATATGGATAATACATGTAATTCAATTTCCGATGGTATGTGGAACGTCACATAACTCCTCACGGTTAGAGAGTTACGGCCATGAGAAGTTGGAGAACCCAGGCTTGGGTAATGGGCCCACATTTGTTTGATGGATAATAGTATGCATTTTTATATATTTTCAGGAAAGAATATTCTATATGGATGTAACATTTCATGCCATTTTCAATGGTATGTGGAACGTCACATAACTCCTCACAGTTATAGAGTTATGGCCATGTGAAGTTGGAGAACCCTCATGAGTCATCTAGAAGCCCCAAAAGGTCAAAGTAGTCAAAGTGGTTTAAGAGATTTTAGAAGGTAAATAATAAAGTGCAGTGATGAGTATACTATAATTCAAAGTGAATATAAAATAAATTATTTAAATAATAAAGTTAATGGAGAAATTACTAAGTGGACAAGTGGTTAGAAGTGGGTTAGCCCTAAAATAAGGAAAGTGGTTTAAGATGGTTAGAAGGTAACTCCTTGAGGTAAAGTGAAGTGATGAGTGTACTATACGTCAAAGTGTATACATAAAAAATTATTTAAATAATAAATTTAATGGATAAATTACTAATTGGACAAGTGGTTAGAAGTTGGTTAAACCTAAAATAAGGAAAGTGGGTTAAGATGGTTAAAAGGTAACCCCTTGAGAAAGCTACATGAAATTATAAATAAGAGGAAAGGATATCTCATTTTAATTACACTTGAGAATATTGAATATCTACAGGTGACTGAGGTAACCAAAGGATATATAAGCCGAATTTTAGAGGGAAGTTGAAGTAAAGAAGGCCGAAATTCAAGGGAGGATAAATTATTTTGATGATGCTTTCTAAGGTATGTTATTTACAGGTCATCTCACCATTTCCGCAATAATTTTTTTTATAGAATGATTCAGACCGTGAAATTGGGAGGCCATTGAGGAAACATATCCAAGTAGCTTTGGTATGAATTTCATCTTGTGGGTCGTTTTATTTTTGGAGTTACACTTCGTGGAAAATAGGGTTTGTGGCTAGTCCTGAAACTAGTCTAAAACAAGTGTTTCGGGTAAAAATGTCATAACTTCTTTATAACAAATCCAAATTACATAAGAATTTTTTTTTTGGTTAGAGTACAATATGTAGTATTCTGTGTAAAATTTTCAGATCCATACAAAAATTATTTTGTGCAGGGCACGCTCTAGAAGTTCGCTCTCTAGAATAAGCCAAAATTCAACAAGGTATGCCATTTTTTCTACAACTCCTTTTCCGAGAGGTTCCAAGTAGTGACACCTGGAGGAATTGCATAAAACAAATGGAAGAACATTGTGTACTATTTTTATATCTTTATTCATTATAGGTACATAGCTATGATTATTTCAAGTTAGGGTTGTTGACTAATCCAACACTAGTCATGTGAGACTAAAGAAAAGTTTGATGAAAATGCTAGTCTCTTGTTGTTAATGTTAAGAAATGTTTGCAGGTATGTGATCATATACACCAGTTCTATTACAGAGTTACAAATCATATTTGGATGATGAAATTGATGAGGGCTTTTGGTTGAGGTACATGTTGGGTACATGGTTGAGACAAGTAGTTGATGAGTTGGCACATACATTGTTGGATCATGTTGTCATTGATGCCAATGGTTTGATTGATTGATGTCATTGATTGATTTCAAGTGATTGATTGATGTCAAAGGATTAATTTATTGATGATTGATGTAATATAATATGTATTGTGCTTGATAAGAATGCATAGATGAAGATGGATGAATGAGTTGTCATTGATACATGATGAAGACAGATCGATGTGGTTTCATTGTTATATGATGCATTGTTGAAATTTTTTATAGATGAATCATTATTTTCTTATCATGATTCATAAGGTGCACAAATGGATGAACTCCAAAGTGGTGCCCTTATGGTGCAATCCCTCACAGGAAGACGCTTTGTGGATTGAGTTATCCTAGAAGAATGGTTGGAGGAACCATTCTTGTATGTGGAATAATGATATGAAGACCAATGAATTTGTTGGTGAAACTATCCTAGATTGATAGTTCTTGTCATACCATTTTTGGTGGTATGTGGAATGTCACATAAATCCTCACGGTTTGAGAGTTATGGCCTTACGAATTTGGAGGACCCTCACATGTTGACGTGAAGCCCACAAGGTCAAAGAAGTCAAAGTGATTTAAAAGAAGAAACCATTATTTAAATGATAAAGTAAAGTGAAAAAGTCAAGGTGGATTATTTAAATAATAAAGAGAAGTGACAAAATCAAGAAATGATAAAGTAAGGTGACAAAATCAAGAAGAAATATTTAAATGGTAAAGTATTGGTGAACTTTCTATTTATGGAAAGTGGTTAACCCTAAAATAAGGAAAATAGGTTAAGTGACCTAGAGGATGAAATTATAAATAAGATAGCTATGGACTCTTGCAAATCATCCCTTTTGTGGATCAATGGAGAGCTTCTTGTGAGATTATCTTGTGAAGTATTGATGGAGAGATTCTTGTGAGAGCATCTTTGGTGTGGATCTCTTGAGCATGATTGAAGACCTATTCTGAGAAAGAGAGCGTGAGGAGGATCTAATGGATGCATTGATGTTTCAGCAAGTCTGAGATCATGACGAAGAAATTCTCGAAATCACAGAAAAACCCTATTTTCTGGTGCATATGCGGGTTGTCTGTGTATAGGGGGTGTATATGCAAGTTGTCAGTGTACAAGGTGCGTACAATATGTAGGTTGTCAGTGTATAGGGAGCTTACAATGGATAAACCCATGGATATTTGTGGTTGAGATGATGACAAGCTGTTTAAGACTGAAGCAGGTTCCAAATATGCACTCTATGGGATCAGATCTATCACTGAGACACTGGTATGGTTACATTATTGTCTTGATGGATAGCATTGATTATTGTGTTGTGAATGCCTGGGGCATTCTTGGTATGGTTTCTATGATGAGGTTTATGTTGGTTGATGGAGTGAGCAACACTCTTATGATTCAATACTGATATGATGGGTATAGCATGTTTATTGCTTATGCATGATTGAGTAGCATTCATATTGATTGGTTGTGGAGCATGAGTAATCTATTGCAGAGCTTAGATGTATTGTGACTGGCTGGTGGTCAGTTTGGATAGTGACAAACATAAGATAATGATAAATTGGTTGCAGAGGATCTGAGTTGATCTTGAAGGATAAACCCTAATAGCTTAGAAGGTATACGTAGGTTGTAGTACTGTTTGGGAGTGTATACGCAGGTTGTAGTACTTCTTGGGCGCGTATACACACGGGTTGTACTACTGGTAAGGTGCATACACATGCATGCTGCACTACTGATGGGTCGTGTACTTGTTGTAGATTGATATCTATTGAGGATTGTTTCCTCATCTCAGTTGATGCTGAGGGTGTAAGCTGAGTCTTGCATTGTAGAGTTGTTTCTCTTGTAGAGTTGTACTCAATTCAGTTGTTGTTGATAAACCCTAAGGATTGTAGTCCATAATAAAAAGAAAATTGTACATACATCTTGTGTTCTTTGTGTTCCTTGTGGTGATGAATTGTTGATGATATATTGTTGATATATGTTGCTGATATGTGTTCACATCTAACTGGTCATAATCAAAAGAAATGAGTAATGAGTAAAATGTTGAATTCTAACTAATGAGTTTTGTGTAAGAGGGAGGTTTTGAAAAAGAGCCCCACACTCATTCACCCCTCCTCTAAGTGTGTTAGGTGTGTCCAACAATTGGAATCAGAGCAATCCTTCACTAGAAGCCTTGAAAGGCTTGAAGGATATCCATAGACACACAAATGGATGATGAAGTTCCAATCGTTGATGAGGAAAACTATTCTACTTGGAGAATAGAGATGAGACTACATTTGAAGACAATGGGAGAAACAATTTGGAAGGAAGCCATTGGTGGATCAATTCCTTTGAAGAACAAGTCAAATTTTGCAGCTCAAAGATAAGGAAAGAAGAATGATGCATTGGCTCTCAAGACCATTCTTAGTGGACTCTCAAGCCCTATCAAAGAGAGCATGGGACAATGCACTTCCACCAAGGGTCTATGGCTAAAGATAGAGGAGACAAATCAAAGCAAGAAGGAGAAGGAAGATATTGAAGACCACTCCATCAAGACACATGAAGGTAAAGAATCTCCAAAAATGTTGTTCTATTGAGAGGGGGGGGGTGAATCAGTTGTTACCGTGATTAAACAATTATGCCTATCTAAAACTCATTACATACCTCTCAATGATTATCACAGTAATGTAGGGGAGTAAGCAATATAACATTCAACATCATTCGTACATATGAGATATACAGAGACAGATATTTCCTGAGGAAACCCATAAAGGGTAAACACCTCTTCTTCTTTATATGATAAGTAATATTTACATTCTTTACATTATCATACATATGAGCACCAAATCATAAATGAGGCTACAACCTCTGTTTTCCAAGCTGCTACTTGTCGAGAGCACCTACTCTCTGGTTTCTCTAGCACCAACTAGAAGGAAGCACCAACTCCCTGGTTTCTCTATCACCAACTAGAAGGAAGCACCAACTCCCCAAGTGTTCTAGCACCAACTGGATGGAAGAACTGACTTCCAATCATACAGGAACCAACCTGTAAAACAGAGAACAACAGTTCTCCCTTGCACCACCCTGCCACCCTGGTTTCTCTGGATGAAACTAGATGGAAGCTACAACTCCCTCTGTTCAAGCACCCACTTGAACCAATGAGGACAACAATCCTCCCTAGCACCTCCCTTCCACCCTAAAATATTAATATTTGTTACTGAAACTTATTACAGTGATATAATGTTCAACAATGTCTTACCAGTCTCATCATTGTTCTGCTACATTTCCTTGCTCTTTCTGCCTCACTGTCTTCCTGCACACATATCTTGCGCTTTCAGTTCTTCTACCTTTTATGCTCTGTGTGCCATATCCATTCAATGCACCTTTCCTCGTTTGTGCATTGTCATTGCTCCACTCTACCTCCTTCTACACACCAGAATTGTCCTCAATAGAAACAACAACCTCATCTCTTCTCTGTACAATGTACTTATAGCTTCTGTGCACCTTCTGCATGCAATGTACACAATGCCTCTACATGCTCACACCATGTCGATCTCCTCCACATCTCGAGTTCTCTGCCTGATCATCATCGCAACTCTTTATCTTCTCTGGTGGTTCCCACCACGCGTCCAACATCACTAGGTGATCTGCTGAGATTCCTCAGCCTCTCTGGTAGTTGAGACTCTTCGTCTTCTCTAGCACAGTCGAGCTTATCCTTTCTGTTTTAGTTATAGACTTCAACGCTCATCCATCTATTAATTTCCTCCATGAAAAGTCTTCATTCCACTGGTATATTCCTTGAGACTCTTCACCTTCTCTGTCAATCACACTCGAGTCTCTTCTAGTCCTCCGGCAGAAACCATCAATGGATTCTAGTAGTTACACTGTGAAGTGCAATAGTAGCCCTCCGATCAAATTCGAATTCACCTGCATCATTGGATGGTGTTCGTATGGTATTGCGTTTAAATCATATGTCCACTGGCTGTGACCGAGTGCTAAACTGAATTTGAATTTCAGGATCTCACCTCTCGGCATTCCTATGATACAAGATCTCAACACTCCAACTCGTGAACGCCGAAACTCCGAGATGGAGCTTAGCACCACTAGCTTCTTCCCCTCATGTGACCACCGTCAGTGACCGTAGGTTGCGCCAAAAGGCACTTCGTATTCCAGGAGCGTGTCAACTTTATCGGGCCTGATCAATGATCAATATCTCCAATGATCTGACGGTCCAGATCTTATTGCGATCTCGCACCTCGTGATTTTTGTGATGAAGGGTCTCATTGCTCCAAGTCACGATCGCCAAGACTCCAAGATGGAGCCTAATCAATGGTCGAGATCTTCAATGATCTGACGGTCCATATCTCATCGCGATCTCTCACCTCGTGAGTTTTGTGATGAAGGGTCTTGTTGCTCCAAGTCACAATCGCCAAGACTCTGAGATGGAGCCTGATCAACGGTCAAGATCTTCAATGATCTAATGGTCCAGATCTCATCGTGATCTCGCACCTGTGAGTTCTATGATGAAGGGTCTCGTTTCTCCAAGTCACGATCGCCGAGACTCCGAGATGGAGCCTAATCAACGGTCGATATCTTCAATGATATGACGATCCAGATCTCATCGCGATCTCGCACCTCGTGAGTTCTGTGATGGAGGTTCTCGTCACTCCAAGTTGCGATAGGCGAAGTTTCGATATGGTTCTTAGATCAACGGTCCAGAACCCTTGGTGATCTGACGGTCCAGATCTTATCGTGAGTTCACATCTCACGATTCCTGTGATGGAGGTTCTCATCACTCCAAGTCGCGATAGGAGAAGCTCCAATATGGAGCTTTGTGGTGCTCTGATCTTTCGCCACGCGTCCTCTTGATCAATAGTCCACTACTATCCCCAATGGACGGTTAGGATTCCTTCATAGTTTTGGAGAGTTGGATGACTCTTGGAATTATCCGCCTTGTATATTCACCATATATAATGGCTATTGAGCCTTAGTAGATACCCCATATCCTATGGCCCAGATCTTCTCGTGATTTCACCACTTCGTGATTTCGCCGCTTCGCGATTTTGTCCACTTTCGCAATTTCACTGCTTCACGATTTCTCCACTTCACTGTGTAAGTTCTTGACACCTTCAAGTCGTGATCTACGAAACTCTGAAATGGAGTCAGACCAACATAATTCGGCATTTCACATTTCGCCTCTTCTTGCACTTTAATGAACGTACAGGTTCTCCCTGATCCAACGATGGTCGAACCCTGCACTCAGATCTAATTCCAGAGATCTGTCCTCCATCTTTGCGCTCCTCCTGTCTGGATTTAGATATGACGATCATCGGGAATTATGAATGGGATCCAATGATCAATGTCGCTTCTCTTCCTGAGCTTACGCATCCTCCTTACTTAGAATAATTTCTAAGTGTCAAAGGCCTCGATCTTTGATTTCCATGAGATCCTGAGTATGCTATCTCTCTTAAGATTTGGAAATGAGTTAACCTCATCCCTGGTGCACACCTATGCACTGCATTTGACTCTGCGCTAATTCCTCCTGAGCTTATTTTTTTTTGTTTTTCCATCGATGCACAGTTTGATCTTGCCATCAATGACAAGCACACTCTACCTGTCAGCATACTATCATTGTTGTTGTTCTTTCCTATAGACATGTCATCATTGTTATTGTACTTTCCATCAACGACAAGAATACACTTCTTGTAAAACATGCCAACAATCTCCCCCTTTGGCATTGATGGCAACAAAGGCACCCAGACTCTTTTCTCCCCCTTTGACATCAATGTCAAAGAAAACACGCTCCCCCTGAGCTGTTGCAGTATGTTTAGGAGGTATCAGATATTCAACCAGCACAAACTCCCCCTAACAGGATGGACTCTCTTATTTGAGGCCTGCAGAATATTTGTATCTAAACCAGAGTCTTCTCTTTCTGATTCTTGGACCTGTTCATCTTCAGCTTCCGCTGTATCCTCTGTATAATACTCAAAATTGCTCACCTATGTTACTAGGACTCCTTCATCAACCTTTTCTTCTCATAACTGGATGACTCCCCCTGTCACTGTTCTCTCTCTGCTTCTGACTATTTTCCCCTTTTGTTCCTAAAAGGTTAGCTTTCCTTGACAAGGTATTTCCTCTTGTTATCTCTACAGGATGTCATGTATCTCATTTTGTAAAACAATATGATTTTGTTGAAGATGTTGTTGTCCTACTGAAACACTGCATAATTGTAGCTCGTACTTTTCAAACAACCCTTGGATCTCCCCATTGATTCTCATCGATTTCTATTACTGCAATTTCATTTTTCTTCCATGTTGCATACAATCCAAGGCTTTTATGACCATATTCAATCAAAAGAAAAAAAAATTACAACCACTCTCATACCTACTTTTCTTTTTCACAGACAAAGGACCTGTATTAGGTTTCTTAGGAGTATTGATTTCTTTCTTGTTGTATCCAATACCGGATTTTTCATTTGGTGATCTCTGACTATCCAAGATCTTATCTAGGGTCATGGAGCTGTTTACGAACTTGCTTTGGGTGTTTTCCTTCTCAACCTTCAAAAATTCTTCTTCCAACCTATGACATGGTTCTTCTCCTACTTCATCCATGGGGTAAATGCTAAATGAACATGCTTTTATTGTATCTAAATCTTCTTCTTTACTTGCAGGGGAGGATTCAATTTCAACATCATTAGTTGTCCTTATGCCTTTATTCACCACTTGTCCTGAGTTTACATTTACCTTACATTCTTTGGACGTGAAAACCTCTTCACTTCCTCTGTCACATTTTTGACTTGTACTGAAAAAATTATGTTTCAGATCATCCACAAGCAGAACTTACTGGGCATCTCCTTTGTCATTACTCAAACTCATCATCCCTCTATCCTTTATTTTACTTGGTTCATCATTTTCAAGGATCACATTTCCTATTTTTCTTTTACTTAAGGACAATAGCTTATCCTTGTCTCCATTCATGTGCCTGGAACATCCACTATCTATATTCCCAGAGGCCTTTTGTTTTTGAGTTGAAAGTGCTTGACCACATTTTTCACTATATTTCCTTTTCCATGTGCTGGCCTTTTTATCTAAGAACTTTATCCTTGGGTCTGCTTTGTAATTCTTCAGATGGCAGTTTGCAGCTTTGTGGCCAAAGTTGTGATAGTTATAGCATTCAATCTCATTGTTCAAAAGGTCAAAGTTGTTTTTGCAGCGTTGTCTACTCATTGATTGTTTATTATGTCTTGACCTCCTTAGTTGCATGTCTCTAGACTTAATTTATCAATTTTCAATCTGTAATAATTTGTTACTTGGTTGTATCATTCTTTGTTGTGGAAGATATTTATTCTTTTGAAATCTTAATTTCTCATGTCTAAGTCTTAAGGAACAATTTATAGCTTTGTGACCAAAGTTAGAACAGTAGAAACAATATCCATAGAAAAATTCTTTGTACCTGGAAAATGGTTGTCTTCTTTGAGAAAATTGATTTCTTCCATGTTGATGATGTCTTTGAGCAGGGAGTGCATTATTTATTTGTTCTACAGATTCAGTCCTGGCACCTTTTTCTTGACTTGTCCTGGGTGGCTGATTGTCTTCCTTTGTTTCTGCAGGTTTGTTGTTGTCATTGGTTGTATATTTGACATGGACAATAGCTTTGACAAACTTGATGGGTTCTTTGTTTCTTGGCTGATCACTACTTGATCCCTCTTCGTAACCCAAACCAGTTTTCATCTTTGGATTCCTTTGCTGATTTAGAATGGTGGCTAATCCTTCTGAGGCTTTGATACTTGACATATTCTGATGATACAAGGCTTGAAACTTCTCCATCTCTTTCCTAGTTTTCACTACTTCTTCTTCCAGGGCTTCAGATCTTTCCCTCTTTTTTGATAGATGATGTTTTAGAATATCCTCAATTTTCTTTGTCTCTTCTAATTCCACTTTTAGCAGGGCAAAGTCTTCATCGGGATGTTTACTGTCTTTCTCGAACTGTATCAACAATTGTTTTTTCTTTCTGTTCTTAATTCTTAGTCTGTCAATCTCTTCCAGTGAACTGATCAGTTCTCCTTCGATATCAACCATATCTTCTTCATCATTCTCACCACTACCTGTGCTTTCAATATCATAATCCTCTTTGGCCATAAGCAAGAAGTCATTTTCTTTATCTTCACGGGAAGAATCACTATCAGTGTCTTCTGAGGAGTCATCATTGTTTACACATAAACTTTTCTTCTTATCAAATCTTCTTGGTTTGTGCTTTTCTTCACCTTCAAAGTTTTGATCATGTTTCTTGTGTGGACATTTATTTTCAAAATGCTTACCATAGTTGAAACATTTGAAGGGAATCTTACCTTGGTACTTGCCTGATCCTTTCTTCAGTCTTCTCACGATTTTTGCCTCAATTTCATCAGGCTCACAATCTTCATTCTTATCTTCTTTAAATGATGCTTCTCTAGAGGTGGTTTTATCTGTAACTATCCTCATTTCATATGCAGTCAATGTTCCTAGAAGTTGATCAAAAGTCAAATTATTTATATCATTAAGTTCTTCTATAGCTGAGACCTTTGGGTTAAACCTATCTGGCAGAGATCTCAAAATTTTCTAAACTAAAGAGGGTTCCTCAATTTTTTCACCAAGTGCCTTCATTGCATTTACTAGTTCTTCAACTCTCAGAAAATACTTCCCAATGGTTTCATCTTCTTTCATTTGTATCTTTTCAAACTGTACTCTGTAGTTTTGAAGCTTGGCATGTTTTACCTTCTCATTACCTTCATAACTGCTAATGAGTTTGTCCCACATTTCTTTGGTCGTTTGAAGATGCATCACTTTCACAAACTCGGCTTCTGCAAGTCCATTCAAGATAGCATTCATTCCCTTAGAATTAAAGCTAAATTCTAACTTATCATCCTTGGAAGATAGAACAACAGGATTTATGTATACAGTCTCTATTACATCCCAAACATCAACACCTAAGGCCATTAAATATGTTCTCATTCTAACCTTCCAGAAGGCAAAATTCGTTCCATCAAACAGAGGAGGCCTAGTGACTGAAGTCCCTTCATGACTTGTCATGTTTAATCTCTAGGATCTACCCTTAGAAAAAAGGGGCCCACTCTGATACCAATTGTTGTT
>ML780633.1:654179-708846 GCA_009831015.1 Picea engelmannii
ACCAACAAATTTAAAAGACGACGACAGTATAATCAACGAAATAGGTGTTTTCACATTTGCAATTGTGAAAACTGAGTCGAAATTGAATTGTAATGGTTGCAAAAACGAGACACATGTCCATTAACACAATGCGACAATGATTTTTCATGATACCGCAAGGGGTGTAGGCATCTTTTGAGAGTAATCGAAAAAACATTGGGTTGGCTGCCAACAACCTTCCTCCTACATATGGAGTTGTTTTAGGAAGATATTGGTCGTCTATGATTGAAGGATACATAATAAACGATGGAAGATGCATGATGCTACCAGATAAAGAAGGAGAAATGATTAAGGTCCCTCGTGAACCCAGGAGACCATTCTCTTTCAAAAACAAGGATAATGAACTAATGGAAGATTATATAGACGTTGGGATCAGAAACTATGTTATCTTAGACATGGAGCAGATTGAAGACCTGGAGAAAATTAAAGACATGAAGAATCAAAATCATCAGTTTGAAGGTTATTGGAGGATGTAATCTGATGGAGCTTTCTCAAATTCTAGGAGTGGAGTTGGAATTGTCCTTGTAAACCCAGGAAATATTTTGCATCCACATACTATCATACTTGAATTTTCATGTACCAATAATGAGGAATAATATGAAGCTTTGATTCAAGGAATGATTCTCTCACAAGAAATGAAGATAGAACATCTAATTATGACAGCCGTCGAATCCAAGCTGGTAATAAATCAAATTACCCAAAGGTATAAGATTAAAAAAGAAAGACCCAAGTTATATTTCAAAAGAGTTAATGAATCGATGGAAGCCTTCAACTCTTTCAACATGTATTTCATCCCAAGGGACAAAAATAAAAAATCAGATTCATTAACTTTGGCGGCCTTACTATCAAACCCAGATGATGTTCAAAGAAAAACATATTTTCAAGTAAGAAGAATGTTCCCACCTTCTATACATGATAATCATAAGTATTTACAAGTATTTGAGAATGATGAAGAATTGGAAATTGTTTTGATGAATGACAATGAATATGAGGACAATCACATAACTGTTGTCCCCAGAAATTGTATTCAATATGAGTCTCTTTTTACAAGATAAAATCATGCTAAAAAAATCCTGGAAGAAGCCTCACTTAAAAAGTTCCAAGAAACAAGAAAAAATAATATTGGAACTGATAGTTCCCAAAATTAGGTCAATTTGGGAGTTGATTGCACGATTGACGAAGTTGATCAATATGTCGCATTATTTAAAGAATATATTGATGTGTTCGCATGGAGTTATGATGATTTAAAGAATATGATAAAAAAATATTTCAATATATTATTCCCTTGAGATAAGGGGCAAAGTCGGTCAAGAAAAAGATAAGGATGATGAACTCCAAATTAAAACCACTGATAAAGGTTGAGTTGGAGAAATTTGTCAGACATTTGGCTTAGTTTGATGGATAGTTGGTATGTATTGTTGGTTTTCATTGATGTCAACCATTGGAGAGTGATATTTTATATTGATTTCAACCCTTATTGATTGATGTCAACCCTTGGAGAAAGTCGGGTAGCGAATTATGGTAGCAAAAAGGTTTGGGTAATGGACCCAAGGTTGTTTCATGTATAATGGTATGAGTTTTAATATATTTTAAGGTAATACTATTCTATATGGATAATACATGTAATTCAATTTCCGATGGTATGTGGAACGTCACATAACTCCTCACGGTTAGAGAGTTACGGCCATGAGAAGTTGGAGAACCCAGGCTTGGGTAATGGGCCCACATTTGTTTGATGGATAATAGTATGCATTTTTATATATTTTCAGGAAAGAATATTCTATATGGATGTAACATTTCATGCCATTTTCAATGGTATGTGGAACGTCACATAACTCCTCACAGTTATAGAGTTATGGCCATGTGAAGTTGGAGAACCCTCATGAGTCATCTAGAAGCCCCAAAAGGTCAAAGTAGTCAAAGTGGTTTAAGAGATTTTAGAAGGTAAATAATAAAGTGCAGTGATGAGTATACTATAATTCAAAGTGAATATAAAATAAATTATTTAAATAATAAAGTTAATGGAGAAATTACTAAGTGGACAAGTGGTTAGAAGTGGGTTAGCCCTAAAATAAGGAAAGTGGTTTAAGATGGTTAGAAGGTAACTCCTTGAGGTAAAGTGAAGTGATGAGTGTACTATACGTCAAAGTGTATACATAAAAAATTATTTAAATAATAAATTTAATGGATAAATTACTAATTGGACAAGTGGTTAGAAGTTGGTTAAACCTAAAATAAGGAAAGTGGGTTAAGATGGTTAAAAGGTAACCCCTTGAGAAAGCTACATGAAATTATAAATAAGAGGAAAGGATATCTCATTTTAATTACACTTGAGAATATTGAATATCTACAGGTGACTGAGGTAACCAAAGGATATATAAGCCGAATTTTAGAGGGAAGTTGAAGTAAAGAAGGCCGAAATTCAAGGGAGGATAAATTATTTTGATGATGCTTTCTAAGGTATGTTATTTACAGGTCATCTCACCATTTCCGCAATAATTTTTTTTATAGAATGATTCAGACCGTGAAATTGGGAGGCCATTGAGGAAACATATCCAAGTAGCTTTGGTATGAATTTCATCTTGTGGGTCGTTTTATTTTTGGAGTTACACTTCGTGGAAAATAGGGTTTGTGGCTAGTCCTGAAACTAGTCTAAAACAAGTGTTTCGGGTAAAAATGTCATAACTTCTTTATAACAAATCCAAATTACATAAGAATTTTTTTTTTGGTTAGAGTACAATATGTAGTATTCTGTGTAAAATTTTCAGATCCATACAAAAATTATTTTGTGCAGGGCACGCTCTAGAAGTTCGCTCTCTAGAATAAGCCAAAATTCAACAAGGTATGCCATTTTTTCTACAACTCCTTTTCCGAGAGGTTCCAAGTAGTGACACCTGGAGGAATTGCATAAAACAAATGGAAGAACATTGTGTACTATTTTTATATCTTTATTCATTATAGGTACATAGCTATGATTATTTCAAGTTAGGGTTGTTGACTAATCCAACACTAGTCATGTGAGACTAAAGAAAAGTTTGATGAAAATGCTAGTCTCTTGTTGTTAATGTTAAGAAATGTTTGCAGGTATGTGATCATATACACCAGTTCTATTACAGAGTTACAAATCATATTTGGATGATGAAATTGATGAGGGCTTTTGGTTGAGGTACATGTTGGGTACATGGTTGAGACAAGTAGTTGATGAGTTGGCACATACATTGTTGGATCATGTTGTCATTGATGCCAATGGTTTGATTGATTGATGTCATTGATTGATTTCAAGTGATTGATTGATGTCAAAGGATTAATTTATTGATGATTGATGTAATATAATATGTATTGTGCTTGATAAGAATGCATAGATGAAGATGGATGAATGAGTTGTCATTGATACATGATGAAGACAGATCGATGTGGTTTCATTGTTATATGATGCATTGTTGAAATTTTTTATAGATGAATCATTATTTTCTTATCATGATTCATAAGGTGCACAAATGGATGAACTCCAAAGTGGTGCCCTTATGGTGCAATCCCTCACAGGAAGACGCTTTGTGGATTGAGTTATCCTAGAAGAATGGTTGGAGGAACCATTCTTGTATGTGGAATAATGATATGAAGACCAATGAATTTGTTGGTGAAACTATCCTAGATTGATAGTTCTTGTCATACCATTTTTGGTGGTATGTGGAATGTCACATAAATCCTCACGGTTTGAGAGTTATGGCCTTACGAATTTGGAGGACCCTCACATGTTGACGTGAAGCCCACAAGGTCAAAGAAGTCAAAGTGATTTAAAAGAAGAAACCATTATTTAAATGATAAAGTAAAGTGAAAAAGTCAAGGTGGATTATTTAAATAATAAAGAGAAGTGACAAAATCAAGAAATGATAAAGTAAGGTGACAAAATCAAGAAGAAATATTTAAATGGTAAAGTATTGGTGAACTTTCTATTTATGGAAAGTGGTTAACCCTAAAATAAGGAAAATAGGTTAAGTGACCTAGAGGATGAAATTATAAATAAGATAGCTATGGACTCTTGCAAATCATCCCTTTTGTGGATCAATGGAGAGCTTCTTGTGAGATTATCTTGTGAAGTATTGATGGAGAGATTCTTGTGAGAGCATCTTTGGTGTGGATCTCTTGAGCATGATTGAAGACCTATTCTGAGAAAGAGAGCGTGAGGAGGATCTAATGGATGCATTGATGTTTCAGCAAGTCTGAGATCATGACGAAGAAATTCTCGAAATCACAGAAAAACCCTATTTTCTGGTGCATATGCGGGTTGTCTGTGTATAGGGGGTGTATATGCAAGTTGTCAGTGTACAAGGTGCGTACAATATGTAGGTTGTCAGTGTATAGGGAGCTTACAATGGATAAACCCATGGATATTTGTGGTTGAGATGATGACAAGCTGTTTAAGACTGAAGCAGGTTCCAAATATGCACTCTATGGGATCAGATCTATCACTGAGACACTGGTATGGTTACATTATTGTCTTGATGGATAGCATTGATTATTGTGTTGTGAATGCCTGGGGCATTCTTGGTATGGTTTCTATGATGAGGTTTATGTTGGTTGATGGAGTGAGCAACACTCTTATGATTCAATACTGATATGATGGGTATAGCATGTTTATTGCTTATGCATGATTGAGTAGCATTCATATTGATTGGTTGTGGAGCATGAGTAATCTATTGCAGAGCTTAGATGTATTGTGACTGGCTGGTGGTCAGTTTGGATAGTGACAAACATAAGATAATGATAAATTGGTTGCAGAGGATCTGAGTTGATCTTGAAGGATAAACCCTAATAGCTTAGAAGGTATACGTAGGTTGTAGTACTGTTTGGGAGTGTATACGCAGGTTGTAGTACTTCTTGGGCGCGTATACACACGGGTTGTACTACTGGTAAGGTGCATACACATGCATGCTGCACTACTGATGGGTCGTGTACTTGTTGTAGATTGATATCTATTGAGGATTGTTTCCTCATCTCAGTTGATGCTGAGGGTGTAAGCTGAGTCTTGCATTGTAGAGTTGTTTCTCTTGTAGAGTTGTACTCAATTCAGTTGTTGTTGATAAACCCTAAGGATTGTAGTCCATAATAAAAAGAAAATTGTACATACATCTTGTGTTCTTTGTGTTCCTTGTGGTGATGAATTGTTGATGATATATTGTTGATATATGTTGCTGATATGTGTTCACATCTAACTGGTCATAATCAAAAGAAATGAGTAATGAGTAAAATGTTGAATTCTAACTAATGAGTTTTGTGTAAGAGGGAGGTTTTGAAAAAGAGCCCCACACTCATTCACCCCTCCTCTAAGTGTGTTAGGTGTGTCCAACAATTGGAATCAGAGCAATCCTTCACTAGAAGCCTTGAAAGGCTTGAAGGATATCCATAGACACACAAATGGATGATGAAGTTCCAATCGTTGATGAGGAAAACTATTCTACTTGGAGAATAGAGATGAGACTACATTTGAAGACAATGGGAGAAACAATTTGGAAGGAAGCCATTGGTGGATCAATTCCTTTGAAGAACAAGTCAAATTTTGCAGCTCAAAGATAAGGAAAGAAGAATGATGCATTGGCTCTCAAGACCATTCTTAGTGGACTCTCAAGCCCTATCAAAGAGAGCATGGGACAATGCACTTCCACCAAGGGTCTATGGCTAAAGATAGAGGAGACAAATCAAAGCAAGAAGGAGAAGGAAGATATTGAAGACCACTCCATCAAGACACATGAAGGTAAAGAATCTCCAAAAATGTTGTTCTATTGAGAGGGGGGGGGTGAATCAGTTGTTACCGTGATTAAACAATTATGCCTATCTAAAACTCATTACATACCTCTCAATGATTATCACAGTAATGTAGGGGAGTAAGCAATATAACATTCAACATCATTCGTACATATGAGATATACAGAGACAGATATTTCCTGAGGAAACCCATAAAGGGTAAACACCTCTTCTTCTTTATATGATAAGTAATATTTACATTCTTTACATTATCATACATATGAGCACCAAATCATAAATGAGGCTACAACCTCTGTTTTCCAAGCTGCTACTTGTCGAGAGCACCTACTCTCTGGTTTCTCTAGCACCAACTAGAAGGAAGCACCAACTCCCTGGTTTCTCTATCACCAACTAGAAGGAAGCACCAACTCCCCAAGTGTTCTAGCACCAACTGGATGGAAGAACTGACTTCCAATCATACAGGAACCAACCTGTAAAACAGAGAACAACAGTTCTCCCTTGCACCACCCTGCCACCCTGGTTTCTCTGGATGAAACTAGATGGAAGCTACAACTCCCTCTGTTCAAGCACCCACTTGAACCAATGAGGACAACAATCCTCCCTAGCACCTCCCTTCCACCCTAAAATATTAATATTTGTTACTGAAACTTATTACAGTGATATAATGTTCAACAATGTCTTACCAGTCTCATCATTGTTCTGCTACATTTCCTTGCTCTTTCTGCCTCACTGTCTTCCTGCACACATATCTTGCGCTTTCAGTTCTTCTACCTTTTATGCTCTGTGTGCCATATCCATTCAATGCACCTTTCCTCGTTTGTGCATTGTCATTGCTCCACTCTACCTCCTTCTACACACCAGAATTGTCCTCAATAGAAACAACAACCTCATCTCTTCTCTGTACAATGTACTTATAGCTTCTGTGCACCTTCTGCATGCAATGTACACAATGCCTCTACATGCTCACACCATGTCGATCTCCTCCACATCTCGAGTTCTCTGCCTGATCATCATCGCAACTCTTTATCTTCTCTGGTGGTTCCCACCACGCGTCCAACATCACTAGGTGATCTGCTGAGATTCCTCAGCCTCTCTGGTAGTTGAGACTCTTCGTCTTCTCTAGCACAGTCGAGCTTATCCTTTCTGTTTTAGTTATAGACTTCAACGCTCATCCATCTATTAATTTCCTCCATGAAAAGTCTTCATTCCACTGGTATATTCCTTGAGACTCTTCACCTTCTCTGTCAATCACACTCGAGTCTCTTCTAGTCCTCCGGCAGAAACCATCAATGGATTCTAGTAGTTACACTGTGAAGTGCAATAGTAGCCCTCCGATCAAATTCGAATTCACCTGCATCATTGGATGGTGTTCGTATGGTATTGCGTTTAAATCATATGTCCACTGGCTGTGACCGAGTGCTAAACTGAATTTGAATTTCAGGATCTCACCTCTCGGCATTCCTATGATACAAGATCTCAACACTCCAACTCGTGAACGCCGAAACTCCGAGATGGAGCTTAGCACCACTAGCTTCTTCCCCTCATGTGACCACCGTCAGTGACCGTAGGTTGCGCCAAAAGGCACTTCGTATTCCAGGAGCGTGTCAACTTTATCGGGCCTGATCAATGATCAATATCTCCAATGATCTGACGGTCCAGATCTTATTGCGATCTCGCACCTCGTGATTTTTGTGATGAAGGGTCTCATTGCTCCAAGTCACGATCGCCAAGACTCCAAGATGGAGCCTAATCAATGGTCGAGATCTTCAATGATCTGACGGTCCATATCTCATCGCGATCTCTCACCTCGTGAGTTTTGTGATGAAGGGTCTTGTTGCTCCAAGTCACAATCGCCAAGACTCTGAGATGGAGCCTGATCAACGGTCAAGATCTTCAATGATCTAATGGTCCAGATCTCATCGTGATCTCGCACCTGTGAGTTCTATGATGAAGGGTCTCGTTTCTCCAAGTCACGATCGCCGAGACTCCGAGATGGAGCCTAATCAACGGTCGATATCTTCAATGATATGACGATCCAGATCTCATCGCGATCTCGCACCTCGTGAGTTCTGTGATGGAGGTTCTCGTCACTCCAAGTTGCGATAGGCGAAGTTTCGATATGGTTCTTAGATCAACGGTCCAGAACCCTTGGTGATCTGACGGTCCAGATCTTATCGTGAGTTCACATCTCACGATTCCTGTGATGGAGGTTCTCATCACTCCAAGTCGCGATAGGAGAAGCTCCAATATGGAGCTTTGTGGTGCTCTGATCTTTCGCCACGCGTCCTCTTGATCAATAGTCCACTACTATCCCCAATGGACGGTTAGGATTCCTTCATAGTTTTGGAGAGTTGGATGACTCTTGGAATTATCCGCCTTGTATATTCACCATATATAATGGCTATTGAGCCTTAGTAGATACCCCATATCCTATGGCCCAGATCTTCTCGTGATTTCACCACTTCGTGATTTCGCCGCTTCGCGATTTTGTCCACTTTCGCAATTTCACTGCTTCACGATTTCTCCACTTCACTGTGTAAGTTCTTGACACCTTCAAGTCGTGATCTACGAAACTCTGAAATGGAGTCAGACCAACATAATTCGGCATTTCACATTTCGCCTCTTCTTGCACTTTAATGAACGTACAGGTTCTCCCTGATCCAACGATGGTCGAACCCTGCACTCAGATCTAATTCCAGAGATCTGTCCTCCATCTTTGCGCTCCTCCTGTCTGGATTTAGATATGACGATCATCGGGAATTATGAATGGGATCCAATGATCAATGTCGCTTCTCTTCCTGAGCTTACGCATCCTCCTTACTTAGAATAATTTCTAAGTGTCAAAGGCCTCGATCTTTGATTTCCATGAGATCCTGAGTATGCTATCTCTCTTAAGATTTGGAAATGAGTTAACCTCATCCCTGGTGCACACCTATGCACTGCATTTGACTCTGCGCTAATTCCTCCTGAGCTTATTTTTTTTTGTTTTTCCATCGATGCACAGTTTGATCTTGCCATCAATGACAAGCACACTCTACCTGTCAGCATACTATCATTGTTGTTGTTCTTTCCTATAGACATGTCATCATTGTTATTGTACTTTCCATCAACGACAAGAATACACTTCTTGTAAAACATGCCAACAATCTCCCCCTTTGGCATTGATGGCAACAAAGGCACCCAGACTCTTTTCTCCCCCTTTGACATCAATGTCAAAGAAAACACGCTCCCCCTGAGCTGTTGCAGTATGTTTAGGAGGTATCAGATATTCAACCAGCACAAACTCCCCCTAACAGGATGGACTCTCTTATTTGAGGCCTGCAGAATATTTGTATCTAAACCAGAGTCTTCTCTTTCTGATTCTTGGACCTGTTCATCTTCAGCTTCCGCTGTATCCTCTGTATAATACTCAAAATTGCTCACCTATGTTACTAGGACTCCTTCATCAACCTTTTCTTCTCATAACTGGATGACTCCCCCTGTCACTGTTCTCTCTCTGCTTCTGACTATTTTCCCCTTTTGTTCCTAAAAGGTTAGCTTTCCTTGACAAGGTATTTCCTCTTGTTATCTCTACAGGATGTCATGTATCTCATTTTGTAAAACAATATGATTTTGTTGAAGATGTTGTTGTCCTACTGAAACACTGCATAATTGTAGCTCGTACTTTTCAAACAACCCTTGGATCTCCCCATTGATTCTCATCGATTTCTATTACTGCAATTTCATTTTTCTTCCATGTTGCATACAATCCAAGGCTTTTATGACCATATTCAATCAAAAGAAAAAAATGTTACAACCACTCTCATACCTACTTTTCTTTTTCACAGACAAAGGACCTGTATTAGGTTTCTTAGGAGTATTGATTTCTTTCTTGTTGTATCCAATACCAGATTTTTCATTTGGTGATCTCTGACTATCCAAGATCTTATCTAGGGTCATGGAGTTGTTTACGAACTTGCTTTGGGTGTTTTCCTTCTCAACCTTCAAAACTTCTTCTTCCAACTTATGACATGGTTCTTCTCCTACTTCATCCATGGGGTAAATGCTAAATGAACATGCTTTTATTGTATCTAAATCTTCTTCTTTACTTGTAGGGGAGGATTCAATTTCAACATCATTAATTGTCCTTATGTCTTTATTCACCACTTGTCCTGAGTTTACATTTACCTTACATTCTTTGGACGTGAAAACCTCTTCACTGCCTCTGTCACATTTTTTACTTGTACTGAGAAAATTATGTTTCAGATCATCCACAAGCAGAACGTACTGGGCATCTCCTTTGTCATTACTCAAACTCATCATCCCTCTATCCTTTATTTTACTTGGTTCATCATTTTCAAGGATCACATTTCCTGTTTTGCTTTTACTTAAGGACAATAGCTTATCCTTGTCTCCATTCATGTGCCTGGAACATCCACTATCTATATTCCCAGAGGCCTTTTGTTTTTGAGTTGAAAGTGCTTGACCACATTTTTCACTATCTTTCCTTTTCCATGTGCTGGCCTTTTTATCTAAGAACTTTATCCTTGGGTCTGCTTTGTAATTCTTCAGATGGCAGTTTGCAGCTTTGTGGCCAAAGTTTTGATAGTTATAGCATTAAATATCATTGTTCAAAAGGTCAAAGTTGTTTTTGCAGCGTTGTCTACTCATTGATTGTTTATTATGTCTTGACCTCCTTAGTTGCATGTCTCTAGACTTAATTTAGCAATTTGCAATCTGTAATAATTTGTTACTTGGTTGTATCATTCTTTTTTGTGGAAGATATTTATTCCTTTGAAATCTTAATTTCTCATGTCTAAGTCTTAAGGAACAATTTATAGCTTTGTGACCAAAGTTAGAACAGTAGAAACAATATCCATAGAAAAATTATTTGTACCTGGAAAATGGTTGTCTTCTTTGAGAAAATTGATTTCTTCCATGTTGACGATGTCTTTGAGCAGGGAGTGCATTATTTATTTGTTCTACAGATTCAGTCCTGGCACCTTTTTCTTGACTTGTCCTGGGTGGCTGATTGTCTTCCTTTGTTTCTTCAGGTTTGTTGTTGTCATTGGTTGTAGATTTGACATGGACAATACATTTGACAAACTTGATGGGTTCTTTGTTTCTTGGCTGATCACTATTTGATCCCTCTTCGTAACCCAAACCAGTTTTCATCTTTGGATTCCTTTGCTGATTCAGAATTGTGGCTAATCTTTCTGAGGCTTTGATACTTGACATATTTTGATGATACAAGGCTTGAAACTTCTCCATCTCTTTCCTAGTTTTCACTACTTCTTCTTCCAGGGCTTCAGATCTTTCCCTCTTTTTCGATAGATGATGTTTTAGAATATCCTCGATTTTCTTTGTCTCTTCTAATTCCACTTTTAGCAGGGCAAAGTCTTCATCGGGATGTTTACTGTCTTTCTCGAACTGTATCAACAATTGTTTTTTCTTTCTGTTCTTAATTCTTAGTCTGTCAATATCTTCCAGTGAACTGATCAGTTCTCCTTCCATATCAACCATATCTTCTTCATCATTCTCACCACTACCTGTGCTTTCAATATCATAATCCTCTTTGGCCATAAGCAAGAAGTCATTTTCTTTATCTTCACGGGAAGAATCACTATCGGTGTCTTCTGAGGAGTCATCACTGTTTACACATAAACTTTTCTTCTTATCAAATCTTCTTGGTTTGTGCTTTTCTTCACCTTCAAAGTTTTGATCATGTTCTTGTGTGGACATTTATTTTCAAAATGCTTACCATAGTTGAAACATTTGAAGGGAATCTTACCTTGGTACTTTCCTGATCCTTTCTTCAGTCTTCTCACGAATTTTTCCTCAATTTCATCAGGCTCACAATCTTCATTCTTATCTGCTTTAAATGATGCTTCTCTAGAGGTGGTTTTATCTGTAACTATCCTCATTTCATATGCAGTCAATGTTCCTAGAAGTTGATCAAAAGTCAAATTCTTTATATCATTAAGTTCTTCTATAATTGAGACCTTTGGGTTAAACCTATCTGGCAGAGATCTCAAAATTTTCTAAACTAAAGAGGGTTCCTCAATTTTTTCACCAAGTTCCTTCATTGCATTTACTAGTTCTTCAACTCTAAGAAAATAATTCCCAATGGTTTCATCTTCTTTGATTTGTATCTTTTCAAACTATACTCTGTAGGTTTGAAGCTTGGCATGTTTTACCTTCTCATTACCTTCATAACTGCTAATGAGTTTGTCCCACATTTCTTTGGTAGTTTGAAGATGCATCACTTTCACAAACTCGGCTTCTGCAAGTCCATTCAAGATAGCATTCATTCCCTTAGAATTAAAGCTAAATATTAACTTATCATCCTTGGAAGCTAGAACAACAAGATTTATGTATCCAGTCTCTATTACATCCCAAACATCAGCACCTAAGGCCATTAAATATGTTCTCATTCTAACCTTCCAGAAGGCAAAATTCATTCCATCAAACAGAGGAGGCCTAGTGACTGAAGTCCCTTCATGACTTGTCATGTTTAAGCTCTAGGATCTACCCTTAGAAAAAAGGGGCCCGCTCTGATACCAATTGTTGTTCAACTGAGAGGGGGGGGGGGTGCATCATTTGTTATCGTGCTTAAACAATTATGCATATTTAAAAATTATTATAGACCTCTCAATGATTACCACAGTAATGCAGGGGAGTAAGCAATATAACATTCAACATCATTCATACATATGAGATATACAAAGACAGATATTTCCTGAGGAAAACCATAAAGGGTAAAAACCTCTTCTTATTTATATGATAAGTAATCTTTACATTCCTTACATTATCATACATATGAGCATGTTGACGGGCGAAATTGAACGCTCGCCAACTAGAAGAGTGGATCCAGTCCAGGGTTGTCTAAATAACCCAAGCCATTTGGGATGAACCACCATGACGGGTTTAGCGGCTCCGTTAGATGATCTAAGTCCTAGGAAAACAAATGAAAACTATACTAATAAACTAATCTAAATAAAAACAATGATTAAAACAAACTAATAAACAAATCTAAACTACATATATACAATCTATTACCTAAATCATACAACTATAATTCTATAAAACTAAATGTTTAGTTATCAACAGAATCATCTTTAATTACAAATATACAATATTTACAAATTATAGATTTAAATTAAAACCTGCAAAAATCATTTGTAATCTGTCCTAAGACAGTGAAACTATTATTTTTTATTTTTATAATTTTATGAAAAAGAAATAGAATTAAAACTATATAAGCTAAACAACTAAAATAATAACTTGTTGATGGGCGAAATCGACCGTCCGTCAACTGAGAGAGTGGAACCGGTCTGGGGTTGTCTAATAACCCAAGCCGTTTGGAATGAACCACCCTGACGGGTTTAGCGGCTCCGTTGGCCGATCGAAGGTCCTATGAAAACCAAAGATAAAACTAATCTAAACTAAGTAATCTAATTAAAACAAATAAAACAAACTAAACTAAAACTAATAAACAAAATAAACTAATATAATATATACAATCTACTTAACTAATTAACTGTCTAACTACTAATTTCAATACAACTTATTCACAAAATGTATAATATTAACAAAGTACAGATTTAAATAAAACCTGCAAAACTCAATTGAAATCTGCCCTAAGACAACAAGAGATATTTTTTGATTTTATATAATTTTATGAAAAGAAAATAAAGCAGAGAGCTAACTAAACTAAACTACAAATATATCTAACTAAAATACTAAAATATACTAAGCAAATAAATGAAAAACTGACCTGGAAACGCTCCAAATTTGCCCTGTGTATGATGATTTCGAAGCTGGTCGGAGGAAGGAAACTCGCACCGAATAATCCCGAAGCTTCTCGTAAACGATAAGCTGCACTTCTCTATGAGTTGTTTTACAGGACAAAAAAGACATAAAAAATCATAACAATTATATGATTTATAGATCTCTGCAATAAGGGAAACCTGTTATGCACAAACCTATACTCGATAATTCTATTTAAGAAGAAGAGAAATCTGTTGTTCGCAAACTGAATCAATCAATTGCTACGTTTTTTATATACCGGGAAGATATCAGACATGGATTATATTGATTAAATTATATCATTTGCAAAAGACTAATATAGCTAAAGTAGTCATTAACCAAATGCAAATAGATACACATAAACATGAAACAAAATATTGATATCATGAAAAGCTAAAGCTGTAGCAGAATATCAAATTATGTCCCAGTCTGTATTAAAATTCCATATCCTTGTTCTCCCACGAATGAGGATGAATATTATTACAAAAATAATAAGTATTTATAAGTCTGTCCACAGGGTAAAGCCTCCCTGTGGATAATATCAAACTGTTTTACATAATCTGGGAAAATATCCCCAAAATCAACTAAACTAGGAAACTAAAATGCAAGTGAAATATTTCAAATATCCTCTAACTGCTCATCAAATCCACTGCAATTTCGAATTCATCTGCAATAGACCAATAATAACAAATTAGAAAGGTATTTTATTAACAAAACAATAAAAATCTAATCTTACAGACTTAGCTACAGAATCATCTGATTCTGTAGCTAGTCTAAAATATCATACATGATCAAATAAAAATCAAATCAAATCTCTTTAAAATAATCCAAACCAATTTGCTTCCATTAAACATTAAAAACGAATCACTAATGATTCAAATGATTTTATCATTCAAATTAAACAAAATCAAAAGTGATTCAATCGAAAACAGGGGTAAGAATACTCTATTTTTCTTTTACCATAAAATCGGGTCAAACAATAACAAGAAAGTTTCATATCCAATTAAATCAATAATGAGTGATATCGTATGTGATACGATCTAATCCAACGCAACCATTTTCCACTCGTTATAGCTATAATTAAATAGCAAAAAGATTCACATCATTCAATCGAATGTACAGATGGAAACACTGTTATGATTATGTGTAAATGAAATCATATGCAACAACGTTAACCCAACCAATTTCGTGATTGATCCTTGCACAGTCAACAGACAGGATATTAATTGTACTCGCCATCTTAATAGAATCAACATAATTCATAATATAAACTGGGAAAATAATCAAAACAAATCACGACTGAGTCTAATATAGAAACAAAACGTGAACCTGGATATAGTCAATTTCGTTCCTCGAATTGAATTCACATAGCATATTCATTGCAATATGAAACCAACTGATAACATAGTCGAGTAAACCAATGCGAATCAATCGGCTGGGTATAACTGTTATGAATCATATCTATTCACGATTTGGGTGCATATTAACAGAAACATATTGAACATAATCCGAATTGTATCTATGTTGGTCGAAAGTCATATGGGAGATAAAACCGTAACAGTTAACCATTGTTGCCAATCATATCGTATACATTATAACCAATTCGAATCAAAACTTGATTGTGTTCAAAATTGAAATACAAGAAACAACTTGTGTTTAGAATAGATACAAGCGACTTCAATTGACAACAGGGTATCCAATTTAAGCTAAATCAAACCAATCAAATCCATACCACGATCAATCAAATCGAAGGAAATCCAATCGGGGCTAAACTGGGGAAACGAAATTCAAAGCATAGCTATGTATAACATGCATACAATGTGACAGAGCAAATCCACGTTGTAATCAGAGCTATTCAAAACTGAAATCGAAATCATTATATAAAGCTGGATTATTTACAAAAAAACGATTGATATCGAACATACCTGTGTGAGGCTGCTCAAATTATGCCAACTCAGAATTCACGACAGCTGTAGCTGATTCCACATTTTTAAACAAGATGGAGCCTGTCGTCCTTTGTTTTTTATCCATTGCTTGGAGCTTGGCCTTTTGGTCAGTCAGCACTACAATTCAATCCTCAAGTGATCGAATTGTGGATTGGAGAATCAGAACATCAGTATAATAACGCTCTAACCATGAAGCGCATTGACCACAGGGTGGCACTGTAGATTGAGGCAGAGCAGGAGAGGGTTTGTATGAATGACCGGGGGCTTCACAAGGAAGCTTATTGCCTGGGTAGTTAGGGTCGTTTTGCAAGCAAGGGGGTAGGTTCGACACAAAGTCATACGAGGGTTCGACACACAAACCTTCCGAATAGGGATATTCACTTGCCAGAAAACGCTCCACTTCCGAGTCAGAGTCTTCACTTAGCACAATAGGGTCAGGATTTACAGGAGGTTTTGGCTTGCTCCTCGCCATCCGAGAAATTAGACGGGCATTCTTTTTGCCTTTGGCGTTTGCAGTAGGTTTGGCTTTAGGCTTCTTGCCCACAGGTTTAACAGTCTCGACATCCTTAGTCACAGAGTGGGGTAGGTCGATAGGTGAGTCAATTAAGGGTTTAGGTAACAAAATACTGTAGGGTACCGGGGGTACAGTCTTATCTTCGCTCACCACAGGTTTGTCAACTTGTGGAGGGTTCGAATCCACAAAATCATTCCGAGTAAGAAAATCATTCCAACAGTCTTTGTGTAACCCCAAAGGACAGACAACAATCATTTTAACCAGCCCATAGTGAAAGAGGCTGCTATCATCCTAGTTCCTTTTGTATTTATTAGACATTTTAAATAGGCTTCTAAGTAGATAATAGGGCATATTGAGCTGATAACCCATAAAAACCATGAGCAAACGAAGGTGGTGTAAGAAAACAAACCCGTACCGACCTTCGCAGGTGATAAACTGTTTGATTACCATCAATAAATCATGCCAACGTCGTTTAAGCATCGTTACTGGAAAAACTTTATCACAGGAGGTGATTTTTCGTGACTGGAAGAGCAGCGTCCATGGGACTTATTCAACCTTGCAATTCTTGGACCATCGTTGTCCAGCGACAGGCAAACACGTAGCAAGGCTGATGAATTTCTCATCAATTTCCAACTGAACATCCCCGACCTTGGCTCGGTAGCGATCAAAGGTCAAAGAAAATTGTCGAGCCACGCACAGGTTAAAACCTTCGAATTTTTGTATAAATGGCAGCCACCCATTTTCCTCGAGGTCACTACGGGCACTGTCGAACATCAACAGGGCCTGGCTCCCATTGGGTTCAGCTCGAAAGACCGGGGCCATGGTGCTAGCACATGGTAAGGGTTTGGTTCAGCTTTACAAATGCTCAGGAACAGAGTCACGGTCTAACAACAATGAACGAACAAAGGGGAGAGCATTAACGCAAGCGTGCGAAGGTGGTGGAGTTGTTCACTGCCATGCAGAGCAATTATGGTCAAAGTACAACCGTCGAGTTCAATCTCTGTTCAAACAATTATAACTCAAGAACCATATCGTTTGATCAATCAAATCCTGAGTGATATGCCAACGCGCCATTACCATATATTTTCAAACCATTGTCATTCAATGTGGAATCAAACCCAAAAGTTAAATATGCGCCATCGTATAAGTGTGTGATAAAAGTTTTATAACATTGTGACAATCGATAATTATAGAATCGACAAGCCAAGAGCTATAACAATAAGGATCACATCATATAAAAACAAAATAAGTCATGACCCTTATGCAATTCATAGAATCAAGTATAAACCCACATGCTCAATGCCTCATAAGTTTAATAAAATCAAGTTACGCAATCAAAGTAAGAATGTCCACATGGGCATAGTTTTAAAAATCTTTTCAGCCATATAACGATAAACCAAAGGTAAGTGTCATTCAAAATATCAATAAAGGATAATGACAGTTCAAATAGTGATCGAAATATGACCTCGAAAGAAGTAGTTTTCACACTTACAGTCGTGAAAACTTATCAAAGACAAATATGTAAATGTCGCAAGAAATGAAATGTCATCTATTTAAAAAAATGCGACGAAAGTTTGATGTTCGCAAGACATAGGTGTAGGCAGCTTATAGGATAATATAAAACCAAAGATAAAACTAATCTAAACTAACTAATCTAATTAAAACAAATAAAACAAACTAAACTAAAACTAATAAAAAAATTAAACTAATATAATATATACAATCTACTTAACTAATTAACTGTCTAACTACTAATTGCAATACAACTTATTCACAAAACGTACAATATTAACAAAGTACAGATTTAAATAAAACCTGCAAAACTCAATTGAAATCTGCCCTAAGACAGCAAGAGATATTTTTTGATTTTATATAATTTTATGAAAAGAAAATAAAGCAGAGAGCTAACTAAACTAAACTACAAATACATATAACTAAAATACTAAAATATACTAAGCAAATAAATGACAAACTGACCTAGAAATGCTCCAAATTTTCCCTGTGTATGATGACTTCGAAGCTGGTCAGATGAAGGAAACTCGCACCGGATAATCCCGAAGCTTCTCGTAAACAATAAGCTGCACTTCTCTATGAGTTGTTTTACAGGACAAACAAGACATAAAAAATCATAACAATTATATGATTTATAGATCTCTGCAATAAGGGAAACCTGTTATGCACAAACCTATACTCAATAATTCAATTTAAGAAGAAGATTAATCTGTCGTTCGCAAACTGAATCAATCAATTGCTACGTTTTTTATATACCGGGAAGATATCAGACATGGATTATATTGATTAAATTATATCATTTGAAAAAGACTAAGATAGCTAAAGTAGTCATTAACCAAATGCAAATAGATACACATAAACATGAAACAAAATATTGATATCATGAAAAGCTAAAGCTGTAGTAGAATATCAAATTATGTCCCAATCTGTATTAAAATTCCATATCCTTGTTCTCCCACGAATGAGGATGAATATTATTACAAAAATAATAAGTATTTATAAGTCTGTCCACAGGGTAAAGCCTCCCTGTGGATAATATCAAATTGTTTTACATAATCTGGGAAAATATCCCCAAAATCAACTAAACTAGGAAACTAAAATGCAAGTGAAATATTTCAAATATCCTCTAACTGCTCATCAAATCCACTGCAATTTCGAATTCATCTGCAATAGACCAATAATAACAAATTAGAAAGGTATTTTATTAACAAAACAATAAAAATCTAATCTTACAGACTTAGCTACAGAATCATCGGATTCTGTAGCTAGTCTAAAATAACATACAGGATCAAATAAAAATCAAATCAAATCTCTTTAAAATAATTCAAACCAATTTGCTTCCATTAAACATTAAAAATGAATCACTAATGATTCAAATGATTTTATCATTCAAATTAAACAAAATCAAAAGTGATTCAATCGAAAACAGGGGTAAGAATACTCTGTTTTTCTTTTACCATAAAATCGGGTCAAACAGTAACAAGACAGTTTCATATCCAATTAAATAAATAATGAGTGATATCGTATGTGATACGATCTAATCCAATGCAACCATTTTTCACTCGTTATAGCTATAATGAAATAGAAAAAAGATTCACATCGTTCAATCGAATGTACAGATGGAAAGACTGTTATGATTATGTGTAAATGAAATCATATTCAACAACGTTAACCCAACCAATTTCGTGATTGATCCTTACACAGTCAATAGACAGGATATTAATTGTAATCACCATCTTAATAGAATCAACAGAATTCATAATATAAATTGGGCAAATAATCAAAACAAATCATGACTGAGTCTAATATAGAAACAAATCGTGAAACTTGATTGTGTTCAAACTTGATTGTGTTCAAAATTGAAATACGAGAAACAACTTGTGTTTAGAATAGATACAAATGACTTCAATTCACAGCAGGGTATCCAATTTAAGATAAATCAAACCAATCAAATCCATACCACGATCAATCAAATCGAAGGAAATCCAATCGGGGCTAAACTGGGAAAACAAAATTCAAAGCATATGTATAACATGCATACAATGTGACAGAACAAATCCACGCTGTAATCAGAGCTACTCAAAACTGAATTCGAATTCATTATATAAAGTTGTATTATTTACATAAAAACGATTGATATCGAACATACCTATGTGAGGCTGCTCAAATTATGCCAACTCAGAATTCACGACAGTTGTAGCTGATTCCACATTTTTAAACAAGATGGAGCCTGTCGTCTTTTGTTTTTTATCCATTGCCTGGAGCTTGGCATTTTGGTCAGTCAACACTACAATTCGATCCTCAAGTGATCGAATTATGGATCGAAGAATCAGAACATCAGTATAATAACGCTCTAACCATGAAGTGCATTGACCACAGGGTGGCACTGTAGATTGAGGCAGAGTAGGAGAGGGTTTGTATGAATGACCTGGGGCTTCACAAGGCAGCTTAATGCCTGGGTAGTTAGGGTCGTTTTGCAAGCAAGGGGGTAGGTTAGACACAAAGTCATACGAGGGTTTGACACACAAACCTTTCGAATAGGGATATTCACTTGCCAGAAAACGCTCCACTTCCGAGTCATAGTCTTCACTTAGCACGATAGGGTCAGGATTGACAGGAGGTTTTGGCTTGCTCCTCGCCATCCGAGAAATTAGACGGGCATTCTTTTTGCCTTTTGCGTTTGCAGTAGGTTTGGCTTTAGGCTTCTTGCCCACAGGTTTAACAGTCTCGACATCCTTAGTCACAGAGTGGGGTGGGTCGATAGGTGAGTCGGGTAAGGGTTTAGGTAACAGAATACTGTAGGGTACCGGGGGTATAGTCTTGTCTTCGCTCACCACAGGTTTGTCAACTTGTGGAGGGTTCGAATCCACAAAATCATTCCGAGTAAGAAAATCGTTCCAACAGTCTCTGTGTAACCCCAAATGATAGACAAAAATCATTTTAACAAGCCCATAGTGAAAGAGGCTTCTATCAGCCTGGTTCCTTTTGTATTTCTTAGACATTTTAAGCAGATAATAGGGCATATTTAGATGATAACCCATAAAAACCATGAGCAAACGAAGGTGGTGTAAGAAAACAAACCCGTACCGACCTTCGCAGGTGATAAACTGCTTGATTACCATCAATAAATCATGCCAATGTCGTTTAAGCATCGTTACTGGCAAACCTTTATCACAGGAGATGATTTTTCGTGACTGGAAGAGTAGCGTCCATGGGACTTCTTCAACCTTGCAATTCTTGGACCATTGTTGTCCAGCGACAGGCAAACCCGTAGCAAGGCCGATGAATTTCTCATCGATTTCCAACTGAACATCCCCAACCTTGCCTCGGTAGCCATCAAAGGTCAAAGAAAATTGTCGAGCCACGCACAGGTTAAAACCTTCAAATTTTTGTATAAATGGAAGCCACCCATTTTCCTCGAGGTCACTACGGGAACTGTCGAACATCAACAGGGCATGGGTCCCATTTGGTTCAGCTCGAATGACCGGGGCCATGGTGCGAGCACATGGTAAGGGTTTGGTTCGGCTTTACAAATGCTCAGGAACAGAGTCACGGTCTAACAACAATGAACGAACAAAGGGGAGAGCATTAACGCAATCGTATGAAGGTGGTGGAGTTGTTCACCGCCATGCACAACAATTATGGTCAAAGTACAACCGTCGAGTTTAATGTCTGTTCAAACAATTATAACTCAAGAACCATATCGTTTGATCAATCAAATCGTGAGTGATATGCCAACGCGCCATTACCATATATTTTCAAACCATTGTCATTCAATGTGGAATCAAACCCAAAAGTTAAATATGCGCCATCGTATAAGTGTGTAATCAAAGTTTTATAACATTGTGACAATCGATAATTATAGAATCGACAAGCCAAGAGCTATAACAATAAGGATCACATCATATAAAAACAAAATAAGTCATGACCCTTATGCAATTCATAGAATCAAGTATAAACCCACATGCTCAATGCCTCATAATTGTAATAAAATCAAGTTACGCAATCAAAGTAAGAATGTCCACATGGGCATAGTTTAAAAAATCTTTTCAGCCATATAACGATAAACCAAAGGTAAGTATCATTCAAAATATCAATAAAGGATAACGACAGTTCAGATAGTGATCGAAATATGACCTCGAAAGAAGTAGTTTTCACGCTTATGAAAACTTATCAAAGACAAATATGTAAATGTCGCAAGAAATGAAATGTCGTCTATTTAAAAAAATGCGACGAAAGTTTGATGTTCGCAAGACATAGGTGTAGGAAGCTTATAGGATAATAGAAAAAGTTGATTTGGCTGCCAACATAACTCTAACTACGAATATAAACTAATATATTTATCTAAACTACTTAAATAGCACTAATAAGCTAACTATTAAATGACAAATAGCAAACTGACCTGAAGTAACGCTTCAGGTTTGTCCTGTATGCAATAGTTGAAATTGTTGTTCAGTGGGAGGAAACCCACACCAGATTCTCCATGAGCTTCTCATAAACAAGAAGCAGCTGTGCTCTTCAAATATAAATGACAAGACTTACAAGACATAAAAAATAACAACAATCTTATGATTTACAAACCATCACAATTAGATAAATCTGTATGCAACAATTTGTACAAAACAATTCGATTAATGAAAAAGATAAACCTGTATTCATTAAATTGAATTAAAGTGATTGCTGTATTTTTAAATAAGAGATATCAGATATGGACAACATATAAATCAAATTATATCAACATGCAATGAATTATGATAGCTAAAGTAGTTGATAATTAATTGCAAACTGATATACAAAAACCTGAAACAAAAGTTTGATATATTGAATGCGAAAGCTGTTACAAGACATCAACTTTCGTCTCAGTCTGAATCATAAATCCATAGTCTGGTTCTCTCCACAGTGATGATGATTGTTTATTACAAAAAATGACAAGTATTTAAAGACTTCCCACAGGGTAAAACATCCTTGTGGGAATTATCAAAATAGTTTACACAAATCCGGGGGTAATATCCCAAGTTTCTAACTCAAGCTAACATCCTAAAACAAAACCATATCCAAAGTATCTCCTAACTGCTACAACATGCGCAATTGATCATTGTAATTCGTATGCACCTGAAAGAGGACAAGAATATACAATATTAGAGGATATGTTATTGATAAAATTGACAAAAATCTAATTTTAAGACTATCTACAGAATCTTGCGATTCTGTAGCTGGTCTAAATTGAACACAGAATTGTTTCAAAACCAATTCAAATCTTAAAGAATATATTCAAACTATTTCACAATATTTGATTGCTAATTAGAAACCAAAAGAATCATTCAAATCGACACTTGTATGCAAATTGAAACAAAGTAAAACATGGTCAACCGAATGGTAACAGAGATGCATGCACTCTATTCAATTTGTTATCACCAATTTGGGGTAAACAAAATCGCATTAGATAATTCGACAGCAATGAAATTATCTTCATGAATCAATTCCAATCGACACAAATAGTTGTTTCAGCCATCAACAAAATCATTGTCAAATCCAAACGAAATCAACATGATCATTTTTCAAATTGATAGAACTATATTAAACATATACAAATGATCATACTAATTGTGGCACACAATAGTCATTTATAAATCAAATCAAATAGGGACGAATCGAAACAATTTGGGGTCGATACAATCGTTATGAATGAAAACAACTCCACGATTTTAGTAAATGGATCTTGTGCACAGGTCGAATGTAACCAGAATCCAAAATGATAATATTGATGCAATACAAAACAGAGTCATTCCTGGTAAATCGAAGTCAACAGGGTTGTTTTGAGTCTATTAGGAACAAACGAAACTAATGGAAATCAAACCAAATCGACTATCCAAAATCAGACGAGCAGAATTGATTCAAGAACAAACCGAATCTAAAACCAATCAATTGCCTACACTAAGTTGGGCACGAAAAAATCGCATAACCAAATCATAAATTCATTTGAGTTTAGTAAAATGAATCTACTGTACAGGATCCACAACAAAATCGTGTAAACTATTACAGAATCATTTCGAATCAAGTTGAACAGAGCTAATTTGGAAGCAAAACCGAATATGTTACAATAATTCAAGCAAACTTACAAAGAAAAAATCATATTGAAATTCATACCTGGACAATAAGAAACGGCTTCGATTATGAAAATTTGTAATTGACGAAGGTTGTTGCTGATTCAACATTCCTGAAGACAATCGAACCAGTGGTTTTTTGTTTCTTGTCATTAGCTTGAAGCCTATTTCTTTCTCTTGTCAGCACTGTAACTTGGTCCTCTAACGATTTGATCTTTGACTGCAACAAGGGAGCGCTGGTGTAATATCTCTCTAGCCACACACTGCATTAGATGCATGATGTCTGTTCATGTTTTGACATCGTAGGCGAGGGTTTGTTTAAATCACAAGGGGTTTCATTACGTAGCTTGATTCCTGGGTAGTTAGGATTTTCCTTTAGGCACGGGGGTAAATTAGAGACATAGTCATAAGGTTGCTCGGAGCATAGGCCATGGGAATAGGGGTACTCTTCTGCTAGGAAGCGCTCGATATCGGAGTCTGATTCCTCACTCAGAACTATGGGCTTTTGGTTGGCGTTTAGCTTAGGTTTATTCTGGGAAAGTCTCGATATAAATCGAGCATTTTTCTTACCCCTGTTGTTGACAGTAGGATTACCCTTGACTTTCTTACTCCCAGGATTCTTGACAGCCTGAGTCTTGTCTGTTATGATGTCGGGTAGGTCGATGTCAGGGAAAACCGAGGGTTTGGCAAGGGGTAAAAGGATATGGAATGGCACGGGCGGCCCGACCATAGTTTCACTGACCACAGCCTTGTCGATTTGAATAGACTCTGGGTTAGTGAAGCCATTTATAGATAGAAAGGCTTGCCAATTATTGCCATGAAGGTTTAAATGGTGGACGACGATGAGTCTAATAAATCCATGGTGAAACAGGTTGTTATCAGCCTTCTCGCATTTGAATCTCTTAGCCATCTTGTAAAGACTATGCCAGAAGTAAAATGGCATGTTCAAAGGATAGCCCATGAAATTCATCAACAGTCGAAGGTGATACAAAAATACTAAGCCATACCGACCTTCACAGGTCACAAATTATTTCACAATCACCAAAAGATCGTGCCACCTGGGTTTGAGGGTGGAAATAGGCATACCTTTATCACAGGAGACAACCTTCCTTGATACGAATAGTAATGGCCACGACACCTCATAAACTTTGGAGTTTTTAAACCATCGTTGGCCTGTAGCTGCCAGTCCTGTAGCAAAGCTTATGAATTATTCATTGAGTTCAAGCTATATGTCACCTACTTTAGCCCTGCACCCGTCAAAGGTGAGGGTGAATTGTTGGGCAATCGAAAGGTTGAAAACCCTCGAACCTTTGTATAAACACCAGCCAACCACTATTTTCTAAATCCTTTCGAGCATTATCGAATAGTAACAAAGCTTGGTTACCATTTGGCTCTATGCGCACCACCGGTGCCATAGACAAGAGCACATGGTGAGTAGGGTGCACAGGCCAGGGTTCGAACACAGCGTATGCAGGGGTAGAACGCTCACAGGGTTACCCAAAAACTAGCAAAGGTGAACCGGGATAAGGGGAAAGCATTAATGACAAAAAGTGCAAAGGTGGTGGAGCTGTTTCGGCTCATGCAGAATAGTCATATCCCATAGTACAACTGCTGGCGCAAATAACTATTCAACCCACTATTGCATAGGTTAAAAACTATGCCACTCAATCAACCAATGAAACCAATGGTAAGTCGACCAACATTTACGCGAGCAATAGTTTTATCATAGCTTTAAAACCAAACAAATGAATGGAAATCAATACCAAGGATTTGATTATATGAAATATGTGTTGTATGAAACGATTTATACCAAGGGTATAACCAAAACACCAATGTGTTCTCATGAAACCAATGTGTCAAGGGAAATTATCAAAGAACATATAAATCAAATCACCAATGCGTCACAAACTCGATCAAAATAATGTCATGATAGTCTTGTAAAACGAAATCATATTAACAAATAAAGAATGGAAAATGAATAAGGAATTTGGAGTCTCGTCAATTGTATAATGATAAATAAATTGGAAATGCAATGATCATACAAACAAGAGTGATCATAACAATCCAGTGACGTTTTTAATATGACTTCGAAATCAAAGTTTTCACGCTTGCAGTCATGAAAACAATAACAAGGGCAAGTGGGCAAACGCATATAAAACAATAGTGTCATTTTATTTGAAGGCTGCAATGAAAATCAAAGTTTGCAAAACACTGGTGTAGGCAGCTTATAAGGACAGTATAAAAATGCGAATTGGCTGCCAACAATGGCGACACACTGGTAGAAGCAGTTATCTCTGCCAAAAAGAACAAATTCAGATTATGATAATGAGAAAAATTCTAACTCAAAAAACAAAAACCAGAAAATTGTTTAAACATCATTATTAATCAAATAATCCATCAGTGTTTAAAGGATGAAAACTGATAATAGTCTTAAGATAAGCGAGCCACGATATTAAAGGTAAAACTCTAATACTGTTGACAGGGCCACTGTTGCCAGCAGGCGTCCATAGCCTCGACAGGGTTTCCATTTAACCCACTCTGATATCCGTATCCTGCCAAGAAGTTCCAGATCATAATAAAGGACATTTTAAGGTCAGAGATTTTATATTTGCATATTTTCATATACCAAACATTGCTTCGCTGCCAGCGGGCCTGTTCAGTACCCTGACGAAGTTGTCTTGGCGTCATGCATGCATTTACCCGCTGCCAACAGACCTGTTCAGTATCCCAGCAGGTTTACAAGCACTTCCCACAACTCTTTTATTAGTTTATTTTGTTTTTTAAAGATATAATATTGAGCGGGGCAACACTGAAAATTATGATGTTTTAACATATTTTTTCAGATCTCAGCAGAAGTTTTTAGAACTGTCCTTTATTAAGACCCAGAGATGGTTTATTTACAGAACCAACTTTCTAAGGCAGGGAGACATCTTTATGAGTCATTCCCTTAAGGAATAGGGACAGCGTAAAAATATAATGGATGATCGCAACAAGCTTATCTCAGAGATTGAAATTAGTTAACTTCTTTCAAACAACAGTTTTTTGCCAGCACAGATGTAAATTTCAGACGTATACAATTGATGTTTATACAATTTTTCATCGGTCATTTCTGTGAAATAATTTTCTGTTTTCTTTGTTTGAATAGTTTCAAAGTTCAAGTATGTGTATTTCCAAAAACAAAACTGATCAGAGAAAAGGAAAAATCAAAACCAAAACAACAAAGAAAAGTGGACAAAAGAAAAATATGTACATAATATACAAAGGGTTATCATCAAGAAAAATATCTTTTCAGAGCTTGGCCATTCACCGGATAGGTGTCAGGCTACCCTTCTAGATTCTTCAATCAGAAAGAGCTGGGACCCAACTTCTCAGCAATTAAAAATGGTCCAAGCCATAAGTTTTGAAATTTCGTGTGCTCTCCCTCTCCCTCATGCAGTTTGTCCCATTTCAAGACAAGGTCACCTACTTCAAAGTCCCTATCAGAGGCAGAGTTAGAATCAAACCAGATTTTGACTATCTATTGATGTTGATCTAACTTACGTTTAGCTTGGGCTCTTACCTCTTCTAGCTTCATCAAAGCATTAATTTGGTTTTCCAAAGGGGGACAATCTTCTTCTTGTATTTTCTGCGATAACTGTAGTGAGGGAAGAAGGATGTGTGGTGGCAGAATTGCTTCTCTGCCATAAACGAGAAAAAAGGGGGAGTTACCCACAATAGTTTTTGGTGTTACCCTATCAGCCCAAATCACGTTTAACAGTGCATTATGCCAGTTTTTGTGATTCTCAGATACTGTTCTCTTGATAATTTTAATCAAGTTCTTATTTGTTGATTCTGCCAATCCATTTCCCTGGGGGTAATAGCTACCAGAATACTTCAATTTAATTCCTTTTTCTAAAGAAAACTCGCTCATCTCAAGAGATGAAAAGGAAGAAGCGTTATCGAATATTAAACAGTTAGGGATACCAAAACGAGTGATAATATTCGAATTTAGAAAGGTGATTACCTGACTGGTGTTTACATTTCTTAATGCGGCAGCTTCAGACCACCTAGTGAAGTAATATGTGGCTGTTATGATAAACTTATGATGCTATGAGGATGGCGGGTTGATTGGACCTATGATATCAAGGCGCCACTGCTGAAAAAGGAGAGTCTACTGACATGGGCTGTAAAGGAAAGGATGGTTTCTGTAACCGCCCTGATGCTTTTTGACAAATAATACACTTGCGACACAAGGCATGGGCGTCTCTAAAAAGCGTGGGCCAGTAATAACCAACTCCCAAAACTTTATGGGCAGTGGTGTCACCACCAAAGTGCCCACCATCTTCTCTGGCATGCAACTCTAGTAAGACTTTTTCTGCTTCATCTTTCTCAAGACAATGCATCAGTACGCCATCAAAATTTTAACGAAACAAAATACCATTAACCAAATGAAAGGAGGCAGACTTTAATATTAACTCTCTTCTTTTAGTGGGATCCAGCTGACGGGGGGCTGTTCCATGTTCAAGACATAATTTTATATTGTCATACCAGGGATTGACAGAGATTTGTGTATAGTAGATTGCATTTTGATCGTGCTGTCCTAGGTTTGATATATCGTTTTCTTCTTGCTGTCCTTTGGCTGAATCAGCAACTAACTTGCATAACCCTTGGCCTCTCACTATCTAAGCTAGGGTAATTTCTATGTCGTACTCCTGTAAAGAAGTAACCCAGTCAACCCTCTTTTCTCCTAGCTCTTTCTGCACTAACAGGTTCCTAACGGCTGGGTACGGGACAATAATCTTCGTCCTGGATTTCAAAAGATAAGACTGGAAGTGTTTGACTTCTTTGAAAACAACGTAGGCTTGCTGATATACCGCTGGGTAATTTAGTTCCACGCCTTTGAAAGCAGAGCTCATAAAGGCAATGGGTACTTCATTGTTTTCAGCGTTCTTTTGAGTTAGGACGACTGCGTAAGAGCGGTCGGAAAAAAAAGTGTAGAGCGTGAAGTCTTTTGAAAAGTCGGGGCTCATGAGAGAAGGAGCGTCTATTATAGCCTTCTTTATTGCATTAAAATCTTGATTTTCTAGGGGTCCCCAATGATATTTTGCATCTTTCTTAATTAGGTTCTGTAAAGGTCTGACCATTTCGAAGAAACTGGGGACGAATCTCCTGATGAAGTTTGTCTAGCCTAAGAAAGACTGCATAGAATTTTTGGATGTGGGAGGGGGAAGTTTCACGATGGCTTGAGTCCTTTCGAGGTCAATAATCATCCCCTCACTTGACACAATAAATCCTAAGATTTTACCTTGTTCTATAGCAAAGATGGATTTTTTAGGATTCAAGGAAATGTCGTATTTACGACATCGTTGTAGGACGACCCTCAAATGAGCTAGATGATCGTTTTTGTTTTTTGAAAATACAGCAACATCATCTAGGTAAACTATGATGGACTGATTGATTAAGCCTCAGAAAGTTATGTCCATCGCTCTCTGGAAAGTGGCACCGGCATTAATCAATCCAAAGGGCATTTTTCAATAAGCATAGGTGCCCCATGGAGTGCGGAAGGTAGTTTTAAGTTGGTCTGGAGGAGACATCAAGACTGGGTTGTACCCTAAGAAACCATCCAATAGAGATAGCCTCTCAGAACCAAATACCTATTGAAGGATCTGTTCCATGGGTGGGACAGGGTAGTTGTCTTTATCAAACGCTCTATTAAGGTTCCGAAAATCGACGCAAAGTCGAATTTCCCCACTTTTCTTCCAGACAGGGACAAGGTTAGAAACCCATTGAGTGTGCCTAACTGGGAAAATTATCTTAGCATTAAGGAGTTTATTCAGTTCTTTTTTTACGGTCGGTTCGAGCTTAGGGTGCATTTTTCTTAATTTCTGTTGAAAGGGTAAGGTTTGGGGTTTCATAGGAATGACGTGTTGTATGATGTTAGGGTTGAAAGTTTTAAGGTCATCATACATCCATGCAAAAACATCTTTAAATTCTTTAAACAATTTAATAAATGCAGCTTTTTCTTGTTTAGAACACCCAACCCCTAAATTAATGCACCGTGGATTATCATCAGTTCCCAAGTTTACTTTTTCATATAATAACGAGGAACTATTGGTTTTACAGTTGACCGATTTTTTGAATTTATCTTGAAGATCGTAAAATTTCTCTAATCTAACTATAGATTTAGGGATCGAATTTACCATGTCCAATGAATATTCAGGAGTTCTCGGATCTGGTATTACCGTGAAGTCACGTAAATTGTCGTTGTGAGTGCATTCGTCGATCACCGCGCCTTAAAAAGTTTCTTCCATATGCAGGAAGCTAATAATCTGTTGATCGTCGTCGAATACTCTCTAGTTCATGATGTTGTCGGGAACGGATGGCCTGAAAAAAAGTTAGACGGAGAATGCATCTGGGGATAAGCCTTCTGCAGGAAAGAGTTTGGAAGCTACGTTAGCTAACAGATCGGCTTTAGAATTATTCAATCTAGGAATAGAATTTATATTGAAAGCAGAAAATTTATTCATTAAATTCCATACCTCAGATTGGTAGTGTTATTGGATAAATCCGTAAGTGCGGACACAAACCGATCTCCCTAGATCCACCTGGACCTAGAACAAAGCAAGACAGAATAATACTCTTTCCCTAGATTTTGACTATTGAATGAACTAAGAGGCAAGAACAAGGAACATACCTTATTAACGCTTATGTTGGTATTTATTTCTCCCGCTTCGCTCCAATGCTCTCGTACAGTCAAGACCAAAACAATACAAACCAAGTGGAGTAAAAAAAATCACAATCTATTCAATAGTGAATCTATGTATATGATCAAGGAGTTATACATTAAAGTGGAATTAGCTTTATGGGAAAGGGACATATTGTTGTATCATATTAAATGGAAAGAAAAGATTACAACCTGAGCCTTGATGTCGCAACCTTCCTTTTGATGGCTCCTAGCTCTGACACACACATTTTCTCACTCTTTGATAGGCCTGATGTAGCCTCCAAGCTGTTGTTCAAGCTTCAATCATCCACACAAATATTTCACTGATTCTCCAATGAATCTTGCTTGTTAACCTTTTCCATGAGAATTCCCTCAATATATAGGAGAGAATGAATTAGTTACTTGGATAGGAATGATCCCAAAATATCAGGGAATCCAGTACTAGGATAATCATTCGAATGCCATCTCATCCTTCTAGAAGATTCCCTTCTAGAAGCTTCGAGAATTCATCTTTTTCCTTGCTTTAAAGAAGGTTCACACCCTAGCAGTTCAACACAATGTGAACTTCTCACACCCTAGCTTAAGGAAGCCTGCGAGAATCATGCATTCTCGCAGGCAAATGTACTAGCAGCCTGCAAACAGTCCTCAAAAATGTGATTTCTGGAAAGAGATGAAGGTAAATTTTCTCAGGAGAAAGTTCTTATGGAGAGCCTGAGTACGCCATCATCAATACATCATCATGATGACCAAAATCATGGGTAACAGAATGCCCCCCAAAGTATGAGGTTGGAACTAGTGACAACCAAAATACTTTGTAAGTCGCATGTGTGTGTCGGGAACCAGGAGCACACCTAATCGAAAACCTGCGAACAACCAAGAATCTAAAGAATATCATATATACCAATTCTAAGGTAGGCATTCCCATACTCAGATCATAGACTGATGAAAATTTTAGACCTGGGTCATGGCCACCAATCATACACTATGGATCCATGTCATCAAAATATAGCATAGCCACCAGAATACATCATGGATATATGCAAGAAATTTCAAATCAAGATGACACAGCCACGAAAAATACACAGTGGATCTATGTGTCGCAAAAATTATACATACTCCATCGCAACTTGGACAAAAGAGATGATATCTAGGGTCTTCAATCTCGTCGCCCAAAGTACGAATCTAACCATGTGATTACATGTGCTTAAGTCGAACATGGCAGAAACCACTTGATTACCGGTCATTGATGTAACCGTTAACAAGTGCGAGGGAAATCACCATTGATGTCAATGACTCCCAAGGTACCCTAGTACAATCCATCAAGTGTGAATAAATGAGTTGAAGTCGAACATTTGATGGAATCTTTCGATCAGGGGTCAATAATGTAAACCCACTGTCGAAAGCGAGGAAACCTGCCATTGAGGCATGCAAGCTCCAAGGTACCAAAGAATTTCTAAGTCTTGATTCCGGATAATGAGTTGAATTCGATGGAACAAAACTCGTAACAGGAGGGCCTTGATGTATTCCCCATCAATGACACGAAATGAGTAACAGATTTTGAAGGTGAAATAGAGTATTTTACAAATTGGACCAGACACAGGGAAGGCCGACACGGAAAGAATGGACAAATGCAGATGGATGACTCAATATAGGTTTCAGATGGACTTCTCTTGAACATATGAATGACACGACCAATGATTTGGCATCATTAGACTCAAAAATGACACAGGGAATGACCTTGTAGCAAATCGAATGAGAGACAAATGGATTTCCCAAACCGGCTTCAAATGATGAATGGATGGTGTCATGTTCAAGAGTGACACTTACTGCCAATTAATACGAAGACGAAAACATATCCCTTTCCCAAATTTCCCCCCCACCATTTCTGGCAAGTACCTCTTTATTTTTACGCAAGGTTGAGGAGGATAACATATTCTTGTTCATGTAAGCTCATCCTTCGGACGAGTCCCTCAGAGTATGTTTAACAAACCCTAAGAAGGAGTGGTTTGGTCCCATTACGGGTCTGTCAATGTTTGTTTAACGAGTCCAGAGATAGAAAACTCGAAGGTTTTTCAGGATTATAGAGTTTGGAAAAACACTTAAAAGATAACTCTCTCAGTTCATTTTTTGTAAAGTAGTCTGAAGAGACCGAAAAAGAGATAAACTATATCTCAACAGATGTTTTCTTCAAATACTTTAATGAGCGTGAAAAGAACAAGATCCCTCGGCAATCTTTTCATGTTTAGAGAGTCTAAAAAGAGCTTAAAGAGAACTCCAGGGGGTTCCTTTTTCGTATAACCTTTACGAGTCCGAAAAAGTGATAAACGTAGACTCGGTTACATTCTCATTGATTTACGAGCATGAGAAAGAACAAATACTAATATTGGTAACTTATTCTCATGTATTTACGAGCATGAGAAAGAACAAAGACTAAGATCGGGATTGTTTTCATTTTTACGCAAGCTTTAAAAACAAAACAAAACTATGCTTGGGATAGATTTTAATTCTTACACAAGATTAAAAACTAAACAAAACTATGCTTGGACCTGGTTTCATTTTTACACAAGCTTGAACCAGAGGAAACTATGCTTGAGGTAAGTGGTTTCATTTTTACACAGGCTTGAACCATAGAAAACTATGCTTGGAACTTCCCAACGCATGGTTGGTACTTAGCCCCTATCTTAAGAAACTAGCGGCTCTACTTCAGCATGAAGTCCAGAGGCTGAGGCAAATGCCCCCCAAGCTTCGTTTCATCCAACTATAAAGGAGAATGAAATGAAGCTTCAAATACTAGATGAAGGAATTGACTCAAAAGAGAGGGGGAAGTTGTTTCATTTTTTAATGAGCTTGACATAGGAGAAGAACTATGCTCGTAACTTATGTTTCATTTTTTAACGAGGTTGCTATAGAGATGCAAAAAATATCCTCATAGTCTTCTTGATCATGGATTCCAAGAGGACAATGCTCCAGAATGACACCATGTCAAGGGAAAAAACTCGGTCATGGCTTCCAAGAGGTCTTCATTTGAAGGAAGAAACACACTCTGGAAGGACACCATGTCGAGGGTCGCGACATGAGTAAAGAGATAGGGCTCTAACAACCCTATTGAAGAGATCACCATGTCAACTACTGGATCTAATTCATCAAAAGTTGAAATCATGGGTGACAATGCTACATAATTGACATGTGGCAGGGGCGGTACCGTCTGCATATAAGAACCATTCAGGGAGGCAATCCAGGTGGGGTCAATGAATGAAAGTTGATCAATAGTCACAACTCGTCCATCGTGAGGGAAATATATCACACGAAAAAGAGTAGACACAATAGCTTTCATGGCATAGACATAATATCTCCCAAGGAGTAAAGAAAAATCCAAGGGGTCTTGGACTACCATGACATCAATGAAAACAGTTTTCCCTCCCAAAGTTACAGGAAAATGAGGAAGGGTCCCTAAAGGTTGACTATTTCTTCTGTTAAAAGCTAATAGATTCTACGTAACCGACGCAAGTGGAGGACAACCCAGAGCTTGCCAAGAAAAAGAGGACAAAATACTAACATACGAACCTTCATCTATTAGCGTTTAAGGAACGTCCCGATCACAAACCTGTACTGTAATCTAGAAAGGAATGTGAGAGGCAAGACGAGGTTCGGTTAGCACACCCCAATCAAAACGAATGGCCTCATTACTTGGAGGGGGTCCTACGGGAGAAGGAGGAATACCCCTTGGCACAGGAGAGTCTGTATCAACAAGAAAAACATGGGCAGTATCGGGTTTACTCTCTAGCGGGAGAGTAGGATCGACTGATGGAGAGATCAGATCGACCACAAGAGTTTCATTTTCCAAGGAGAGAATGGGGTCGACAGATGGAAATGAATCGACCACTGGGGTGACACTCTCTAACAAGAGAGTGGGATCAACCGAGGATGGGATCGGATCGACCGCTTTAGTTTCACTCTCTGAGGGGAGAGTGGGATTGACCAAGGATGGTATCGGATCAACCACTTTGTCAACTGGTTCAACTAAAGACGTGACGAGATTGACGACATGATCAACCGGATTGACCAGTGAAGGGATCGGAGTGATCATTCCATCAACTACAGGTGGGTTGAGAGAAATCTTGCGATAAGCAGCTGGAAGTTGAGGCTGTGAAACAGTTATGTCTTCCAGTAATTTTGAGGCTTCGTCCATATGAGGGAAAAGGTGAGAGAGATGACTCCCTTTGCATAACATGCATGGGAACTTGACTCTACTTTTATTCTTCCCAACGGTATCTTGACTAGTCGACGGGAAGTCATCAGCATGTTGTTTAGAGGCTAACGACATGGGTTGGCGAGGATGTGTAGACCATGCTTCTATAACCTTGGATAGACCAGGGCAATCCTTAAGAACATGGCTACCCTTACAAAGCCTGCAAGGGTACTTGGGCTTACGAGTTGTTTGGGTGATCTTGAAATTATCAACACTCCCAGCACGATTAACAGTAACTGGTAGTTTTCCAACATGTTTGACAGTGGTTGGAAGCTTTGACCCTTGTTTATCTTTCTTCTTCTTAATATTCATTTTCTTCTTCTTCTTATTCACCGGGTTACTAGCTTCAAAACTTTCACTCGACGAAGAAGATGGAACGGAAGGCGACCTTGCAATCGAAGAAGGCAAAAAAGACCTTACTGGTGAAGAAGGTGAAGAATCAACATGAGGTTGATGTTCTTGGGGGGAAGTTCTTATGACCGAAGCACTTACTGCATTCAGGATTACCTGAGTGGAAAACAACCACACCGACAATCCAATAGTGAGACCTGGAAGGCTCAAAGTAGCGATGTGAGGAGGACCAATGTTTCCATAAGAAGGAAAAACAAAAGGTTCCCCTGGAACAGGGGTTCCTTCATTGGTCATTTCGGGAACTGACGCCATTAAAAACAAAAATCCAATCTATATTCCACTAGGGAGAACAAACATCATACGCTAAAAATCTAGTAAGCAAGCAGGCAAACAAAACCTTCTCACAATGAGCACACTAGTTGGTGATGAAATCCAACGTCGCGGGAACAATGTAAGAAGGGGATGAGATAGAGCGGGTGGAAAAGTTACGTTGGCGACCTTCTTAATGGACTTACACCCTGGTGCAAGCTCCCACACATAATCGTGGGTATACCCTCCAAGGAGCCCGAGTGAGTTTGGCCAACGTCGATTCCAGGTACCGTGAAGACTTGCCCCTCCACAGTCACCTCGTGTAAAGAACCTAGAGAGATAGGCCACTAAGGTTACCAATCACTACAATGATGCCTGGGGAAATAGTCGACAGTCCGATCCACACGCAAGGGTATGGTATCTAGCCGAAATCAACTTGAAAGGCTTCCACTCATCATTGTGGGTATACCTCTCAAGTGACCCCCATAATACGCGCAACCTCTACACCAAGACCAAAAAAGCAGGGTGAGTAACTCTGCCAGTCTCAATGCGACCTCGTGATTGACCCTTGTGTTATAAGGGCTTCCCAGGACAAAATGTAATAAGTGTATTTAACCTCTCCCTAACTCAAGATTCTATGTTTGTTTGCAGCTTTGGAAATTTATCTTTCACACCTATTCCAAAGCCCTACAACTAATCTAATGTAGGTTTGCTACTAGAAAAGATAAAAATGTCTAATCAATTTTTATAAACGCTTTATTTTATGGTTGTTTTTACTCAAAGGAAGATGGCGTGGACAATATGGTGTTTTGACCGACTCAAAAATTATGCAAAGACATGAAGATGCAATCTTTTCATTTCGATGAAAGTTATGCTACGAGAAGGAGAAAACATTTATCATTCCCATATGCACGATGTCCCAAAATATATTAAACTCATCAATATCAAGATTCTCAAGAAATGAGAAAAAGGTATTGTACACCAATGCACGATTCAAAAACACCAAGAATCATGCAATTTCGCTACTTTAAATGAAAGGATTCCCCCAATCTAATATAAAGCAAGAAATTAAATCTTTTTGTTTCAAAAATTTCACTAAAATAAGTAATGAACTTTGTTAAAACAAAGAAACTCAAACTAAAAGTTTTCTTTTAAAGCGAACTATTCAGAAGAAATCTTATCTTTCTCTAAACAATTCTAAAGAAAACACACGCTTTGTAATTGAAAAACATTCAAAGCAAGAGACTAATCCTTCAAAACCAAACAAAGAAAAAGTGGCTAAAAGAAACTCAAAGGATGTCAAGCAGACTGTAAGCATATCAATATAGGCTCTGAAAGTTCAATCCAGCTATTCAAAGCAAAACTGGGCATCAAAAAATGACAAGACCCAATCCAAAAAAATTTACAAACAAGTTCGCAGCCTAGCAATAGAGTACAGTGTGAGAATTAGGTATTCTCGCAGGCTAGACATTGGTAGGGTGCGAGAAGTTCGCACTGAACTGAATAGTAGGGTGTGAACATCAATGATTCTCGCAGGTCATAGTGAGGTACAGTGCGAGAATGTCTGTAATCAAAGAAAATTTTGAAAAAGGACAGGGAATCTAAGTGAACTTCTAGATCTAGAGAGTCTGGATGGATGTCCCACGGACTCAGAAACCAGAAAACAAGCAATCAAAGCAAGGGAAACTAGACTAACTAGGAAACAATCCATTCCCCAGTCGAGTCGCCAATTTTGTTATTAGATAAATCCGTAAGTGCGGACACAAACTGATCTCCCTAGATCCACCTGGATCTAGAACAAAGCAAGACAGAATAATACTCTTTCCCTAGATTTTGACTATTGAATGAACTAAGAGGCAAGAACAAGGAACATACCTTATTAATTCTTCCGTTGGTCTTTGTTTCTCCCGCTTCGCTCCAATGCTCTCGTACAATCAAGACCAAAACAATACAAACCAAGTGGAGTAAAAAAAAGCACAATCTATTAAATAGTGAATCTATGTATATGATCAAGGAGTTATACAATAAAGTGGAATTATCTTTATGGGAAAGGGACATATTACTGTATCATATTAAACGGAAATAAAATATTACAACCTGAGCCTTGATTTCACAACCTTCCTTTCGATGGCTCCTAGCTTCGACACACACATTTGCTCACTCTTTGCATGAAGAAGATCAACTTCTTTTGATAGGCCTGCTGTAGCCTCCAAGATGTTGTTCAAGCTTCAATCCTCCACACAAATCTTTCACTAATTCTCCAATGAATCTTGCTTGTTAACCTTTTCCATGAGAATTCCCTCAATATATAGGAGAGAATGAATTAGTTACTTGGATAGGAATGATCCCAAAATATCAGGGAATCTAGTACTAGGATAACCATTTGAATGCCATCTCATCCTTCTAGAAGATTCCCTTCTAGAATATTCGAGAATTCATCTTTTTCCTTGCTTTAAAGAAGGTTCACACCCTAGCAGTTCAACATAGTGTGAACTTCTCACACCCTGGCTTAAGGCAGCCTGCGAGAATCATGCATTCTCGCAGTCAAATGTACTAGCAGCCTGCGAACAATCCTCAAAAATGTGATTTCTGGAAAGAGATGAAGGTAAATTTTCTCAGGAGAAAGTTCTTATGGAGAGCCTAAGTACACCATCATCAATACATCATCATGATGACCAAAATCATGGGTAACAGGTAGCTCTTAAGATGCAGAGACAGACAGTGGATAGAATCTCTTACCTGTCTAACCACGATTTCGGAATCGCCAAAGACAACCAAGTTTTGAATGTTCATGTCTAAAGCTTTTCTGAGACCCTGTAATAAAGCCTCGTATTCTGTTGTGTTATTAGTACATTCAAATTCTAACCTACATGCAATCAGGGTTTTGTTACCTGCCGGATCGATAATAACGCAGCCTGCACCAGCTCCTTCTTTGGACTTTGACCCGTCGAAATACATAGACCAAATTTGATTTTTATTGGGTGTGTGAGACCATTGAGTAGAAGCTGTTGGCTGCACATATGATACAATCTCGGACTGTTGTTCTGGATTGGTGATAGCTAAAGTCTCGGCCATGAAATTTCCGAAAAAGGTATCCATCCCTTGTAACTCGGGTGAATCGGTAGAAGGTGTAAATGGTTCGTTGGGATCATTCAAATCTGTGACTGTGAACTTAAGGTAGCGTTCACGGTTTACCTTGATCTTGTTGGGATTTCCTTTCTCTGGAAGCCACAGGTGAGACCAATCTGTCATGAAATAGCCATGTAACTGCTTCGACCAGTCCCTACTTAAAAACATGCCATACACTTCTGGAATATCCACAACGATAATATCAATTACTTGATGAACCTTGGGGTTAGACGATAATCTTATAAGCACATTCCTTAATTCACCTATAACTTTAACATTAGTTCGATCAAGTTGGATGATTTTTAATGTGCATGGTTCAACCTCAGCATTAATTTTATGACATACAGACCATGGCATTATATTGGATGTCGCTCCTGAATCTACCATACAATTGTGCACATTTCTATTAAAGATTTCAAAAGTTAACAAAAATGGAGGTACATTTTTGCGAGTACTAAGGGTAGTATCTTGTGGCTTTTTACTCGCAGTTTCTAAAGCTAATTTATCTACATTATTTACATTATTTACAGGAAGGCTTCCTTTATCTTCAGGATCAAGGTTATTCTTAGTGGAATTCTTCTAAGGAACTTTGTTCTGAACAACCTTGTTACCGTTTTTTCTATTCTCTAAGATGTTCTGTAACATTTTTTGTAGCAGAAACGGAAATTTCAATAACTCATAAACATAAATGTTAGCCCTTAAATTTTTAAGATATTCAACCAAACCATAATCTAAGTTGGGGTTTACATGACTCTGTTTTGTCTCAGCTGGTTTAGATTTCTTTGGGGGCAAAGTCGTAGTGTTTTCGAAAGAAGGTTTGTTTGTTGTCTTACTCCTAGTGTTGTAGGGATGAACTGTCTCGAAGTTAGCTTGAAAGATGCTATATGAGAAGTGTTCAAAAATGTTTGGAGAAGACTCTTCTTCTTGAAATGTCTCTTGTTCAACGACCTCCTCAGGAATCTCAAGAGGCATCAAGTTATCCTGGGCTTCTAGAATTGTTTGAAGGGCGTATTGAAGACTTTCTAGATTAAGGCCTTCAGTATTCGGATTAGGTCGGTTGGTGGGAAAAGGATTCCTGAACGGGGTTTTGTAAGGCCCTTTGCTCAAAGAAGCTTCTTCAGCCATCCTTTTCAAATCTATTACTTGATTTGAGAGTTTTTGAATGACTTTAGTTAAGTTTTCTAAATTAGATCTTTCAGGTTGTGCTTTACTTTGAGTAGGTCTAGGGAGGATTTCGATCTTCTTTTTGGAAGAAGAGCTAGTTTATGTTTCATTGCTAGTAGTGTCTTTTAAACTAAGTATTTCTTTTTCAATATGGATGGCCTCTTCGAAGGCCTCTAACAACGTGGCTTTCTTGGATCGTTTAACCCAAATAGCTATACTTTGATGCAGAGCTTTAGTATAGTATTCTATAATAAGATTCTCGGCAGGTATGGAATCCGTGGGGATCCGGTTCTTAAGTGTTAAGAATCTTTGATTAAAGTCTTTAATTTTCTCTTTCGGGTTCATTCTTAAGCTAGAAAGCTCCATAACTAGAACTTCTGGAGTTTTATCATCTCCGAACTTTTCCAAAAAGCAGGATTCAAACTTTTCCCAAGACACGATGGTATGGGGTTGTTGGGCAAAGTACCATGTAGATGCATTGCCCTCGAAAGTATAGGGGAACAACCTATAGACTACGTCTTCGTTCTCGAAATTGTGGAGTCTTATGGCTAACATAAACTTTTTAATGTGATCTTCAACGATCTATTTAGAGTCAGGGTCAAACTTGGGAAGCCACTTCTCTGGATGTTTGGGTAAGGGGTGTTGTGCCCCAGGTACGTCTACTACATCCTGGTCGAGACAAGGTCTAGCAGGGTTGTTCTAGTTGGCCATTGGTGTAGTCGGTGTGGAAGGCTGCAAAGGGGAACTGCCTTCGTCGGAGGAGTCTTCTCCCAAAGAAGAAGGAGATGATGGAGGTGGTGAGGGAGGTGTTCCAGATCCTCCTGCAGCAGGAGTGACGATTGGATCTATAGGGTTTAAGGTGAGGTTAGTGCCTCCAAGTTGTTCTCTGATATCAGAGAAATCTAGTGGTTGGCCCAAAGGACGGTTTGGTTGTCTTAAATGGGCTAAGGAAGTATGTGTTCTTATGAGAGATTGTCGAACAATCTCTTGTAGGTCACCACCTGCGGGATTTGGAGTTACTGGTTCAACTGCGATCTGTGGATCATCGTTTGATGTGGTTGTTGTTTGAGGGGGAATGTTATCATTCGAATGACTTCTTTTCACTATAGGTGAGCGATTAGGTGGTGGAGGAGTCTTACGACTGCCTCATGCCATTAATAAATTTCACGCCCTCCTTCTAGCACCATTTGTTGACGGGTGAAATTGAACGCTCACCAACTGGAAGAGTGGATCCGGTCCGAGGTTGTCTAAATAACCCAAGCCATTTGGGATGAACCACCCTGACGGGTTTAGCGGCTCCGTTAGCCGATCTAAGTCCTAGGAAAACAAATGAAAACTATACTAATAAACTAATCTAAATAAAAACAATGATTAAAACAAACTAATAGACAAATCTAAACTACATATATACAATCTATTACCTAAATCATACAACTATAATTCTATAAAACTAAATGTTTAGTTATCAACAGAATTAGCTTTAATTACAAATATACAATATTTAAAAATTACATATTTAAATTAAAACCTGCAAAAATCATTTGTAATCTGTCCTAAGACAGCGAAACTATTATTTTTATTTTTATAATTTTATGAAAAAGAAATAGAATTAAAACTATCTAAGCTAAACAACTAAAATAATAACTCTAACTATGAATCTAAACTAATATATTTATCTAAACTACTTAAATAACACTAATAAGCTAACTATTAAATGACAAATAGCAAACTGACCTGAAGTAACGCTTCAGGTTTGTCCTGTATGCAATAGTTGATATAGTTGTGAACAGTGGGAGGAAACCCGCACCATATTCTCCACGAGCTTCTCGTAAACAAGAAGCAGTTGTGCTACTCAAATATAAATGAAAGGACAAACAAGACATAAAAAATAACAGCAATCTTATGATTTACAAACCATCACAATTAGATAAATCTGTATGCAACAATTTGTACAAAACGATTCGATTAATGAAAAAGATAAACCTGTATTCATTAAATTGAATTAAAGTGATTGTTGTATTTTTAAATAAGAGATATCAGATATGGACAACATATAAATCAAATTATATCAACATGCAATGAATTATGATAGCTAAATTAGTCGATAATTAATTGCAAACTGATATACAAAAACCTGAAACAAAAGTTTGATATATTAAAAGCGAAAGTTGTTACAAGACATCAACTTTTGTCTCAGTCTGAAGCATAAATCCATAGTCTGGTTCTCTCCACAGTGATGATGATTGTTTATTACAAAAAATGACAAGTATTTAAAGACTTCCCACAGGGTAAAACATCCTTGTGGGAATGATCAAAACAATTTACACAAATCTGGGGATAATATCCCAAGTTTCTAACTCAAGCTAACATCCTAAAACAAAACCATATCCAAAGTATCTTCTAACTGCTACAACATGCCCAATTGATCATTGTAATTCATATGCACCTGAAAGAGGACAAGAATAGACAATATTAGAGGATATTTTATTGATAAAATTGACAAAAATCTAATTTTAAGACTACCTACAGAATCTTGCGATTCTGTAGCTGGTTTAAATTGAACACAGAATCGTTTCAAAACCAATTCAAATCTTAAAGAATATATTCAAACTATTTAACAATATTTGATTGCTAATTAGAAACCAAAAGAATCATTCAAATCAACACTTGTATGCAAATTGAAAAAAAGTAAAACGTGGTCAACCGAATGGTAACAGAGATGCACACACTCTGTTCAATTTGTTATCACCAATTTGGGGTAAACAAAATCGCATTAGATAATTCGACAACAATGAAATTATCTTCATGAATCAATTCCAATCGACACAAATAGTTGTTTCAGCCATCAACAAAATCATTGTCGAATCCAAACGAAATCAACAAGATCATTTTTCAAATTGATAGAACTATATTAAACATATACAAACGATCATACTAATTGTGGCACACAACAGTCATTTGTAAATCAAATCAAATAGGGAAGAATCGAAGAAATTTGGGGTCGATACAATCGTTATTAATGAAAACAACTCCACGATTTTAGTAAACGGATCTTTTGCACAGGTCGAATGTAACCAGAATCCAAAATGAGAATATTGATGCAATACAAAATAGAGTCATTCCTGGTAAATCGAAGTCAACAGGGTTGTTTTGAGTCTATTAGGAACAAACGAAACTAATGGAAATAAAACCAAATCGACTATCCAAAATCAGACGAGTAGAATTGATTCAAGAACAAACCGAATCTAAAACCAATCAATTGCCTACACTAAGTTGGGCACGACAAAATCGCATAACCAAATCGTAAATTCATTTGAGTTTAGTAAAATGAATCTACTGTACAGGATCCACAACAAAATCGTGTAAACTATTACAGAATCATTTCGAATCAAGTCGAACAGAGCTAATTTGGAAGCAAAACCGAATATGTTACAATAATTCAAGCAAACTTACAAAGCAAAAATCATATTGAAATTCATACCTGGACAATAAGAAACGACTTCGATTATGAAAATTTGTAATTGACGAAGGTTGTTGCTGATTCAACATTCCTGAAGACAATCGAACCAGTGGTTTTTTGTTTTTTTTCATTAGCTTGAAGCCTGTTTCTTTCTCTTGTCATCACTGTAACTTGGTCCTCTAACGATTTGATCTTTGACTGCAACAAGGGAACGCTGGTGTAATATCGCTCTAGCCACACACTGCATTGGATGCATGATGTCTGTTCATGTTTTGATATCGCAGGCGAGGGTTTGTTTAAATCACAAGGGGTTTCATTACGTAGCTTGATTCCTGGGTAGTTAGGATTGTCCTTTAGGCACGGGGGTAAATTAGAGACATAGTCATAAGGTTGCTCGGAGCATAGGCCATGGGAATAGGGATACTCTTCTGCTAGGAAGCGCTCGATATTGGAGTCTGATTCCTCACTCAGAACTATGGGCTTTTGGTCGGCGTTTAGCTTAGGTTTATTCCAGGAAAGTCTCAATATAAATCGAGCATTTTTCTTACCCCTGCTATTGACAGTAGGATTACCCTTGACTTTCTTACTCCCAGGATTATTGACAGCCTGAGTCTTGTTTGTTATGATGTCGGGTAGGTCGATGTCAGGGAAAACCGAGGGTTTGGCAAGGGGTAAAAGGATATGGAATGGCACGGGCGGCCCGGCCATAGTTTCACTGACCACAACCTTGTCGATTTGAACAGACTCTGGGTTAGCGAAGCCATTTCTGGATATAAAATATTGCCAATTATTACCATGAAGGTTTAAATGGTGGACGACGATGAGTCTAATCAAGCCATGGTGAAATAGGCTTCTATCATCCTTCTCGCATTTGAATCTCTTATCCATCTTGTAAAGACTACGCAAGAAGTAAAATGGCATGTTCAAAGGATAGCTCATGAAATTCATCAACAGCCGAAGGTGATACAAAAATACTAATCCATACCAACCTTCACAGGTCACAAATTGTTTCACAATCACCAAAAGATCGTGCCACCTGGGTTTGAGGGTGGAAATAGGCATACCTTTATCACAGGAGACAACCTTCCTTGATACGAATAGTAATGGCCATGACACCTCATCACGTTTGGAGTTTTTAAACCATCGTTGACCTGTAGCTTCCAGTCCTATAGTAGAGCTTATGAATTCTTCATTGAGTTCAAGATCTATGTCACCTACTTTATCCCTACACCCGTCAAAGGTGAGGGCGAATTGTTGGGCAACCGAAAGGTTGAAAACCCTCGAACCTCTGTATAAACACTAGCCAACCACTATTTTCTAAATCCTTTCGAGCATTATCAAATACTAACAAAGCTTGGTTACCATTTGGCTCTATGTGCACCACCGGTGCCATAGACAGGAGCACATGGTGAGCAGGGTGCACAGGCTAGGGTTCGAACACAGTGTACGCAGGGGAATAATGCTCACAGGGTTACCCAAAAAATAGAAAAGGTGAACCGGGATAGGGGGAAAGCATTAATGAAAGAACGTGCGAAGGTGGTGGAGCTATTTCAGCTCATGCAGAATAGTCATATCCCATAGTACAACTGTCGGCGCAAATAACTATTCAACCCACTATTGCATAGGTTAAAAACTATGCCACTCAATCAACCAATGAAACCAATGGTAATTCGACCAACATTTGTGTGAGCAATAGTTTTATCATAGCTTTAAAACCAAACAAATGAATGGAAATCAATACCAAGGGTTTGATTATATGAAATATGTCTTGTATGAAACAATTTATAGCAAGGGTCTAACCACAACACCAATGTGTTCTCATGAAACCAATGTGTCAAGGGAAACAATCAAAGAACATATAAATCAAATCACCAATGCGTCACAAACTCGATCAAAAGAATATCATGATAGTCTTGTAAAACGAAATCATATTAACAAATAAAGAATGGAAAATGAATAAGGACTTTGGAGTCTCGTCAATTGTATAACTATAAATAAATTGGAAACAAAATGAGCATACAAACAAGAGTGATCATAACAATCCAGTGACATTTTTAATATGACTTCGAAATAAAAGTTTTCACGCTTGTAGTCATGAAAACAAGAACAAGGGAAAGTGGGAAAATGCATATAAAACAATAATGTCATTTTATTCGAAGGATGCAATGAAAATCAAAGTTTGAAAAACACTAGTGTAGGCAGCTTATAAGGACAGTATAAAAATGTGAATTGGCTGCCAACAGAGCACCAACTAATAAATGAGGTTGCAACCTCTATTTTGCATGCTGTTACTTGCCGAGAGTACCTACTCTCTGGTTTCTCTAGCACCAACTAGAAGGAAGCACCAACTCCCTGGTTTCTCTAGCACCAACTAGAAGGAAGCACCAACTCCCCAAGTGTTCTAGCACCAACTGGATGGAAGCACCTACTTCCAATCATACAGGCACCAACCTGTAAAACAGAGAACAACAGTTCTCCCTTGCACCACCCTGCCACCCTGGTTTCTCTGGCTACAACCAGATGGAAGCTACAACTCCCTGTGTTCAAGCACCCACTTGAACCTATGAAGACAACAGTCCTCCCTAGCACCTCCCTTCCACCCTGAAATATTAATCTTTGTTACTGAAACTTATTACAGTGATATAATGTTCGACAATGGCTTACCAGTCTCATCATTGTTCTGCTACATTTCCCTGCTCTGTCTGCCTCACTGTCTTCCTGCACACACATCTTGCGCTTTCGGTTCTTCTACCTTTTATGCTCTGTGCGCCATATCCATTCAATGCACCTTTCCTCGTTTTTGCATTGCCACTGCTCCACTCTACCTCCTTCTACACACCAGAATCGCCCTCAACAGCAACATCAACCTCATATCTTCTCTGTACCGTGTACTTATAGCTTCTGTGCACCTTCTGCATGCAATGTGCACAATGCCTCTGCATGCTCACACCGCGTCGATCTCCTCCACATATCGAGTGCTCTTCCTGATCATCATCGCAACTCTTCAGCTTCTCTAGTGGTTCCCACCATGCGTCCAACATCACTAGGTGATCTGCTGAGATTCCTCAGCCTCTCTGGCATTTGAGACTCTTCATCTTCTCTGGAACAGTCGATATTATCCTTTTTGTTTCAGTTATAGACTTCAACACTCATCTATCTTTCAATTGCCTCCACGAACAATCTTCATTCCACTGGTAGATTCCTTGAGACTCTTCACCTTCTCTATCAATCACACTCGAGTCTCTTCTAGTCCTCCGGCAGAAACCATCAGTGGTTTCTAGCAGTTACACTGTGAAGTGAAACAATAGCCCTCTGATCAAATTCAAATTCACCTGGACCATTGGATAGTGTTCGTATGGTCTTGCGTTTAAATCATATGTCCACTAGCTGTGACCGAGCGCTAAATAGAATTTGAATTTCGCGATCTCGCCTCTCGTCATTCCTGTGATACAGGATCTCGACACTCCAACTCGTGAATGCTGAAACTTCTATATGGATCTTAGCACCACTAGCTTCTTCCCCTCACGTGACCACCATCAGTGACTGTAGGTTGCGCCAAAAGGTGCTTTGTATTCCACGATCGTGTCAACTTTATCGAGCCTAATCAACGGTCAATATCTCCAATGATATGACGGTCCATATCTTATCGCGATATTGCACCTCGCGAGTTCTGTGATGAAAGGTATCATTGCTCCAAGTCGTGATCACTGAGACTCCGAGATGGGGCCTGATCAATGGTCGAGATCTTCAATGATCTGACGGTCCATATCTCATCGTGATCTCGCACCTTGTGATTTCTATGATGAAGGGTCTCGTTGCTCCAGGTCATGATCGCCGAGACTCTGAGATGGAGCCTGATCAATGGTCAAGATATTCAATGATCTGACGGTCCAGATCTCATCGCGATCTTGCACCTCGCAATTTCTGTGATGGAGGTTCTTGTCACTCCAAGTCGTGATAGGTGAAGCTCCGAGATGGAGCTTAGATCAACGGTCCAGAACCCTTGGTGATATGATGGTCTATATCTTATCGTGAGTTTGCATCTCGCGATTCCTATGATGGAGGTTCTCGTCACTCCAAGTCATGATAGGCGAAGCTCTGAGATGGAGCTTTGTGGTGCTCTGATCTTTCGCGACGCGTCCTCTTGATCAACGGTCCACAACTGTCCCCGATGGACAGTCAGGATTCCTTTACATTTTTGGAGAGTTGGATGACTCTTGCACTTATCCTCCTTGCAACTTCACCATATCTAACAACTATTGAGCCTTCGTATATACCCCAGATCCTATAGCCCAGATCTTCTCACGATTTCGCCACTTCGCGATTTCGTCGCTTTGCGATTTTGTCCACTTTCACGATTTTGCCGCTTCGTGACTTCGCCACTTTGCCATGTAAGTTCTCGACACCTTCAAGTCCCGATCTACGAAACTCCGAAATGGAGTCAGACCAACATAATTCGGCATTTCGCATTTCGCCTCTTCTTGCACTTTAATGAACGTGCAGGTTCTCCCTGATCCAACGATGGTCGAACCCTGCGCTCGGATCTAATGCCATAGATTTGTCCTCCATCTTTGCTCTCCTCCTGTCTGGATTCAAATATGATGGTCATCAGGAATTCTGAATGGGATCCAACGATCAATGTCGCTTCTCTTCTCGAGCTTACGCATCCTCCTTACTTAGAAGAATTTCTAAGTTTCAAAGGCCTCGATCTTTGATCCGCTTGAGATCCTGAGTACGCTATCTCTCTTGAGCTTTGGAAATGAGTTAACCTCATCCTTGGTGCACACCTATGCACTGCGTTTGACTCTGCGCTAATTCCTCCTGAGATTTTTTTTGTTTGTTTTTCCATTGATGCACACTCTGATATTGCCATCAATGACAAGCACACTCTGCCTGTCAACATACTATCATTGTTGTTGTTCTTTCCTGTAGACATGCCATAATTGTTGTTGTACTTTCCACCAATGACAAGAATAAACTGCCTGTAAAACATGCCAACAAAAAACTCTTGGTTGAATTATTTCTAAAAGTAATGATGCTGGCAAAATGGAAGATCTTGAAGACATTTCAAATGAAGGCAAATAATCATATGATGATGTTGAAAAAAGGGATGAAGTTAAATAATATACACAAACCCTTGATTGCAATAATTCAAAATGTGATGATGTTGAATTTTTCTCTACAAGTTAAGAAGAAAATATAGAAGTAGTTTGGATAAAATCAATTGATTGTTATCCCATGGAAGAAGTGGAGGAAACATTCTTGGAGCTTAAAGAGAAAGTTGAAAGAGGTCTATATGAATATAGCAATGACCACTATTATATAGACTATAGCTATCTTTCAGATAATACTAAAAAGTGTCTCAAGAAGAGTCAAAGGCACATATTGAAGTTAAAATAAATGCTCAAAGAACTAGAATATAGTAGTAAAACTCAATTAGAAGAAAAGGAAGAAGAGATCAAAAGACTAAAGAATGAAAAAGAAGATATGAATGTAGACAGTGATATTAGAAAAAGTTTTGAAACTATTGTCCATCTCAAGACCCAAATTGAGGAAGCCAAAAGAATAGAGGAACTATTGAAGAATAAAATAAATGAAAAGGAAGAGTCATGTTGTAAGTTAGAATCTAAAATAGTTGACCTTAGAAAGAAGGTAGAGAAGTCAAACAAATTCTTGAATATCTCAAGAATCTTGGATGATATCTTGGAAAGTCAAAGATCACCATATGATAAATCAGGTCTTGGATACAAAGAAGAAGCTACACATGTTGAAGCAAGCACCTCAAAGAAGCATGAGGTAAGTCCATCAAAGAAGGAAGACAATGTTGCAAAGCAACCATCTACACAAGGCAAGGAAAATTTCAAAAGAACAAAGAAAGGAAGACATCAAGAAGTTATTCTTGGGACAAAATCAAAGGTATGAAAGTATTTTTCATGGGAATTGTTATTCATGTAATCGATATGGTCACAAAGCTTTTTAATGTAGATCTTATGAAAAGATATATAATGGAATATTGATGCAGGAGCATCTCTCCACGTCATCCATCCAACCAGCTAGCTGCGTTAGTGCGTGCATTCAAGGCTGAAGAGAGGTGCAACCCTCGTATTCTATTTTGAATTTAAATGTAATTAATGTTGTAGGCTATTGAGCCATGGATCCATGCCTTTGTGCAGGCATTAGAGTAGGTAGGCCTTTAAATGTTTGTAAGGCTGAGATCTAGATCCAATTTGTGGACTAGACAGCCCATTCAATGTAATTGAATAGGGTAGGTAGATTGGAGGGAAGAGCTCGAAGAGCCCCCTCATGTAAAAGATCAATTGCGATCTCATTTCGAAAGTAGTGAGTAGTTGTGAGAGAAGAGAGAAGAAGAGAAAGAGATGAGACTTTGTTACAGTCCATGCTCAGGAACACCTTGTACAAATAGGCATTTTCCATTTAATACAAACAACAGTTTTTCCTGCATATTTCCTGTGTTGAATGAATGTCTATGTGTGTTCAATTTATGTTGTAGATGTATGCTAGACATTTGCAGGGAGTTGTTTTGATTTTAGGCTTGAGAGGTTCTTTGTGGTTTCATGCTAGGAGGGCGTGATAGAGTACTATGGTCTCTGGATACCAGTGCATAGATGCACTTCTGAACTCTGCGGAGTCAGACAAAGACGTGCCAGGTGGGCACAGAAACTAGAATCATCAATTCAGGGAAGACCTTGGAGGTTGTTAAACTCCTCAGGAGGCAAGGCTGTGGAGAAGAACACAGTTGCAAACAGAATCTCTAAGGAGTTCTGTAAAGCTCTGCCAGGTGGTCATTAAGCAGGTGCAAAGGAGGGCACATAAGAACTCTTCTTTGAGTTCATAAGAAGATAGAATCTCTGAGGAGTTCTGTGAAGCTCTGCCAGGAGGGCATTGAGCAGGTGAAAAGACTGCATATAGGAACTCTCTTTGAGTTCAAAAGAAGACAAAAAATCTGAGGAGTTATGTAAAGCTCTTCCAGGTGGGCATTGAGCCAGTGCAAGGAGTGCACAGAGGAAGAACTATGTTGTGAGTTCAGATAGAAGAAAGAATCATTGAGGATTCTTGATACTCTGACAGGAGGGAATTGAGTAAGTGAAAAGAGTGAACAGAAGGAACTCTTGAGTTCAGAGATTGAAGAAGAATCCACTGAAGGATCTTCACAGGGTTGTTGAACACCCTGAACACTCAGCTATAGGTTGCTTGAGTAGAAGGATAGCCAGGAGGGCATCAGTTTCTCCATCTGTAGGAGAAAGCAAGAAGGATTTATTTCCTTAGAGGTCTGAGTGACAGAAATCTCATAAGAGATAGCACCTTTGTGAGTGAGAAGACTCTGTAGGAGCGCAGAAGTCAAAATCCTTCAAGGATTCAGAAGCCAAGCTCGGGAGAAGCAGCGGTTTTATACGCGCAGGCGAGGACTCAATGTGAAGAGATCGAAGGGAAAAATAAACAGAGGTCGAGGCCTTTGAGCACTTGAAATTCTTCCAAGTCTAGGAAGGAAAGCACCAAGGATCGGCAGGAGAAATAGCTACTATCATATCAGCCGAGAAGACCTGGACCGTTGAAGGATTTCGCGTCCAGGGAGCAGCAGGAGGAGCACACAGGAGAGATGATTTGAGCCATCATATATTGAGAGAAGAACCCGACATCCGTTGGATCTGTTGAGAGTTGCACGGGGGTTAAACCCTCGTAAGCAGAGTGAAAGTCTCGAAGGGGTCAGTATCGGGATATCGACATTCGGGAGTTCAGGAGTCTGGAGGACGAAAGTCTGGGCACTCGACATCAGAAGTCCCGAAGAGGAGAGATTAGATCTGATTCGTTCGTCTGGGAGAGGACGCGTGTTGCGAGATCCTCTCTATCGGGGATTCAAACATCGGGGTTCATAAGATGAATTCTCTTGAATTTGTGAGCGAAAAAGTTGCAAAGAGATCGGGACCGTCCATCTAAGGAGGATAGGTGGCAGCGATTGAAGGATCAGCGGAAGTGCCGAAGAGATCTAGGATTCGGATCTCACAAACTCAAAGGTTCGCAAGGTGAAGACCCAAGAGTTGGGTGCTCCAAGTCACGAAGTTGCGAAATAGTGAGAGGCGGAGATAGTCGTAGGATCTGAGCCAACAAGGGCCATTAGATCACTCATGTAATCTAATTTCGGGGTTTCATGGGTTGAAGAACTGAAAGCTTAGCATCAAGATTCGCGAGGTCGCGAAAGGCGAAATTCCAAAAGGTGGGAAGTTTCGTTGTGGGACCTGCGTTGACGACGTGTCAGAATTTTGGCATTTCAGCATATAGGCGGATAGGAAGTTGAGAATTTTGTCCCGAAAGTCCCAAAGTGATGAGTTACGATAAGGAGTAGCGAGGAGTTCGGGATCTCGGCACTTCGGGTGTCGGGGTACAAAAAAGGTAGCGCTTCGAGAAGCGAAGTCGCGAAGTGTCGAAGCTGGGCACGAGGGACATATGGTAGAACTACAAGGTGGGCCCGTGCGATAGATAGATGGACATGTGTCACCCAGTGAAAGGAGTCAACACTGGTTGACCTCTCGTGTCTCAGGGATTCGTGAGATAAGGGAACAAGAGTTCAACCCTTCGACTCGTGAAGTCGTGAGTAGCGAGAATGCGAGAAGAAAAGTCAACATCGCTTCTCGGGGTTTCATGAAAGGAAGGTGCCAAGGTTGGATGCCACAACTTGTGAAGTGGCGAGTAGCGAGAGGAGCTAGCATTAAGCCTAGCTGGTGGTGGCGCAAGGAAGGCACTGACAGGGGAGGAGCTATACCCATTTCATGATCTCAGGTATCGCGATATTGGGAAGGAAGAGTTGGGAGCCTCGACTCACGAACTCGCGAGGTTGCGAGTTGTGACAAGCACCTTTGGAATTGGGCCTTGGTCATAACACTGTGGTCGCTTGGGAAAGGTGGAGATCGTGCCTAGTGCTATTTGCATAGGGGAGCTTTTGAAAGGACCCGTGGATCGATTTGAAAGGATATTCCAGCAGGGAATCCGAAAGAGCCGATCCGGCTCAAAAGGGGATAAAGAACGATCCTGTGAGCAGATATCGGCTCGAGGGCCGAGAGATCTACGTCAAATATTTTATAACACCATGAGGTGTTGGAGATGTAATCAAGTAGGACACATTGTTGTTCACTGTACAACCATGATATGCTACAGTTGTAGTAGATTTGGCCACAAATCCTAGGAGTGATGGAACACAAGAAGAAAGTCCATGATGAGGACTTCACATAGCATGGCTAGAAGAAGGATTGAAGTAAGGAAGGGAGACATATTTGAAGAGATGGATGCTTAGAGCTCAAGTTCGGAGGAGAAAGGACATCTACAGAAGTGGGTGAAGAAGACCAAGCATCCATAATAGAATGAAAGACTGAAGGGAAGTTCAAAAGTGTCATCTACTGAGGCATACGGAGGTGATAGTGGTGACAGTCACATACATACACAGGATGACCGTGAATAGGTCGCATACATACACGATCTATTGAGAAACAGGCCGCGTATATGTGGTAAAGCCTTGGGAAAAAGGAAATTCACATGGATTGCAGTTTGATGTGATGGTATAACTCTATGATGCAGGGTTTGACATGGTTTATTGCAGATTTTGACACTATTTGCTACAAGTTCTCATGATTCTATATTGGATTATGTAAGGTGATGATGTAAAATAAAATATCGGGTTCATGGCACTAACCCATGAACATGGATTGATGCATTTTCTATTGAAGAACAATGCTGGTTATGACAATGAAGTTATGGCACCTTGGTTATGTGATATATCTTGATGATATCTTACTAGTTGGAAATCTTGATGCATTTGGAATATGGATGGGCTACACATTGGGACATGTGATTGGTGAGTTGATGAGATGATCATGTTGCACATCATTTATGATCTATAGTTGATGCATGATTGGTACACTAGTAGAGGCACCTACTAGCAGGTTGATTGACACATGTTTTATGGAGTATTTGGCATACATGTATGGGATTCATCATTTTGTGGTGTTGGTGCATGATGGTGTACAATTTTTGGTACACTCATATATGGCATATGCCTGATGATACTACACCATTGGTAGTACTTGATTAGAACAACAATTTTCATTTGTTTGAGATACATGATTATGGCACTTGGTTCATGATGGAGACATATCAAGAGGGATATGATACATTGTTTGGCATGTTGGTAGATGCACATGGTTGGCATATTGGTGGATGCACATAGTTGGCATATTGGTAGATGCACATGTTGACATATTGATAGAGGCATATGATTGATACATTCCATGGATGATATCTTTTGGCACATTGCATGATGTTGATGTACATGGTTAATGTACATAGGTGTTGTGCATGATAATCACACATTTTGTACAGGATGTGCTTGGTTGATATTTTTCTCATGATTCTTTATTTCATTGTTGACATATCCATGACGCTTGGTATAGAATAAGTTTGATGCATGAATAGGTCCAAGGATCGTTATATGGTAGCACATTGTTCATCCTGCAGAGAAGATAGGGGATACATACCCATAGAGGGGGTCATTCTTCTTCCCATGATTCTAGGAGGAGATATTTATTAGATGCATACCTAGAAAAGAGCCCTATACTTGAAGAAAGATCACAGTTTCAGGGGGAGAAATGGTCACAGGGGGAGGATGTTCAATGTATCTTCAACATTACATCAGATTGATATCCCTTGTTCAAAAGGGGAGATATTATTCAGAGGAATATCAAAGGCACTCAGATAGGGGGAGCAACCCCAAGAGGAGAATGGCCCTTTTCCATTGATGTCAAAGGGGGATATTTAATCACATTGATGTGATTGATGTTTATTGATGGGGAGAGATATTCACATTGACTATTGATGTAGAGCATGACTTATCTACATGTTGACATCAATAATTGGTAATTGGTGTTGAAATCAATGTTGGTATTGCCATCAATGCCAAAGGGGAGATTGTTGGATCATGTTGTCATTGATGCCAATGGTTTGATTGATTTATGTCATTGATTTATGTCAAGTGATTGATTGATTGATGATTGATGTAATATAATATGTATTGTCCTTGATAAGAATGCATAGATGAATATGGATCAATGAGTTTTCATTGATACATGATGAAGATGGATCGATGTGGTTTCATTGGTATATGATGCATTGTTGAAAAAATGTATAGATGACTCATTATTGTCTTATCATGATTGATAAGGTGCACAAATGGATGAACTCCAAATTGGTCCCCTTATGGTGAAATCCCTCACGAGAAGACACTTTGCGGATTGAGTTATCCTAGAAGAATGGTTGGAGGACCCATGCTTGTATGTGGAATAATGAGATGAGGATCAATGAATTTGTTGGTGAAACTATCCTAGATTGATAGTTCTTGTCATACCATTTCCGGTGGTATGTGGAATGTCACATAACGCCTCACGGTTTGAGATTTATGGCGTTACGAAGTTGGAGGACCCTCACATGTTGGCTTGAAGCCCACAAGGTCAAAGAAGTCAAAGTTCTTTAAAAGAAGAAACCATTATTTAAATGATAAAGTAAAGTGACAAAGTCAAGGTGGATTATTTAAATAATAAATAGAAGTGAAAAAATCAAGAAATGATAAAGTA
>ML780633.1:708896-750051 GCA_009831015.1 Picea engelmannii
AATCAAGAAATGATAAAGTAAGGTGACAAAATCAAGAAGGAATATTTAAATGATAAAGTATTGGAGAACTTTCTATTTATGGAAAGTTGTTAACCCTAAAATAAGGAAAATAGGTTAAGTGACCTAGAAATGGGTTAAGTGACTTAGAAATGGGTTGAGTGACCTAGAGGATGAAAGTATAAATAAGATAGCTATGGAATCTTGCAAATCATCCCTTTTGTGGATCAATGGAGAGCTTCTTGTGAGATTATCTTGTGAAGTATTGATGGAGAGCTTCTGGTGAGAGCATCTTTCGTGTGGATATATTGAGCATGATTGAATATCTATTCTGAGAAAGAGAGCACGAGGAGGAACTGATGGAAGCATTGACATTTTGGAAAGTCTGATATCATGACAGAGAAATTCTCAGAGTCACAGAAAAACCTTATTTTATGGTCCATGCGCGGGATGTCTGTGTATAGGGGGTGTATACGCAAGATCTCAGTGTACAAGGTGCGTATAGTACGCAGGATGTCAGTGTATAGGGAGTGTACAGTGGATAAACTTATGGATATTTGTGGTTGAGCTGATGACAAGTTGTTGAAGACTGAAGCAGGTTCTAGATCTGCACTCTATGGGCTCAGATCTATCACTAAGACACTGGTATGGTCACATTATTGTCTTGATGGATAGCATTGATTATTGTGTTGTGAATGCCTAGGGAATTGTTGGTATGGTTTCTATGATGAGGTTTATGTTGATTGATTGAGTGAGCAACACTCTTATGATTCAGTACTGATATGATGGCTATATTATGTTTATTTCTTATGCATGATTGAGTAGCAATCATATTGATTGGTTGTGGAGGATGAGTAATCTATTGTAGAGTTTGGATGTATTGTGACTGGTTGGTGGTCAGTTTGGTCAGTGACAAACATAAGAGAATGATAAATTGGTTGCAGAGGATCTGAGTTGATCTTGAAGGATAAACCCTAATAGATCAAAAGGTATACGCGGGATGTAGTACTATTTGGGAGAGTATACACAGGTTGTAGTACTTCTTGGGCACATATAAAAGTGGGATGTACTACTGGTAGGGCACGTACATGCACATGTTGCACTACTGACAGGTCACGTACCTGTTGCAAATTGATATCTGTTGAGGATTGTTGACTCATATCAGTTGATGTTGAGGGTGTAAGTCAAGTATTTCATTATAAAGATGGTGCTCTTGTAGAGTTGTACTTTATTCAGTTGTTGTTGATAAACCCCAAGGATTGTAGTCCGTAATAAAAAGAAAATTGTGCATACATATTTTGTTCTTTGTGTTCCTTGTGGTGATGACTTGTTGATGATATATTGTGTTAATGTTTATGCCATTGTTATAGTTCTTTTCATTTCAATAGATAAGAGTATCATAAGAACAAGATCACTGAGAAATACACATTCACAAGAGACACAACATTTATCCTGGGAAACCCTCTAGGGGAAGAAAACCTAGAAAAATCTTCCTTATCATAAATAGCTTATACAATGTTCAAGAGATAACTCAAACCAATACAAATAGTCCTCCCCAAGAGATGTGCCACTCTTCTTCTCCTCTCTCTCTGGTAATTGCATCTTGCCTCATACGATAATGAGCAAGTGAGTTGTGTGTTAGAAGTGAGGCACTAGCCTCTTATTTATACAAGATTGGCACGTGTGAGAGGGTTTCACTGGTAGGGCCGAACTCTCACTCTAGGTGGGTAAACCCACCTTTAATTAATTTTGGGTCTTCAATAATAATTGTTGGGGCCGACTTCTTATTCTGCCCTTTATAATTGTCCAATGACCAATCCGCAAAAGGGGATTTGGTCCTTATACAATTACCGACATGATTAATCCACAATGGGGATTAATCCTAATAATAAAATAACAATAATAATAAGAATGCTCTTCGCAGTTACATTATTTCAACACTCCCCCTTAACAAGAAGGGTATTCTTCATCAGCATCAGGCGAGAGAGGTCTGCATCATCAGTGGCATCAAGAGGACAGTATTTTCAATATCATCTTGAAACATTGGCTAGCATATTTATGAGTCATCAGAAGTTTTCTTCATCGACAACATCATCATTCTCGAAAGAATGCTATCATCATCTGCATCAAATATGTATCAATAAAAATGATACCTCATCACTGTTGTAGGAAAATCTCCCTGCGGACACGTAGATGACCTCAAAGAGCTTGACCTTAACTCTAAGACATAAAATTCTTAACGTGGACACTGACTTCCTTTCAAATCTACACAAACTAACACATGAGAAGGAAGGAGAAACAGAAGTACCTCTTTATTGACGTTTGTCCCTGCACGCTCCGAGCTGAGCTTTGATCCTTTGCTCCTCGCTGAGTCCTGTAGACAAACAAGATACGACCACTTCCTACTCTATTGATATTAGCTTGAAAACATATCTATCTATCAATGATAAGTTCATGTAACATCAAACACAAACTAGAAAGAAACAGGCCAAGCGTGTCATATTAATGAGAATAACGACAGCAGTACTTATAATTGTAGATGCGAATGCGACAGCTTCATCAAGTCCCCTTCGTCTAAGCCTTGCTCAAAATATCCACAACCTGGATGGAAGCAACTTCACTGATCACTCTCCTTTGGCTGACTGTGTGTTTCCTATGAGATCATAGGTTTCATGCTAGCAATTCTTCCCCTCAGCAGCACTTATGAGATCATAAGTCTGGTGCCATTCTTCTGTTTTGTCCCCATACCACTCATGAGATCATAAGTTTGGTATGATTCTCTCTTTCTCTCCCACTTATGAGATCATAAGTTTGGTGTCATTCTCTCTTTTGCAGTCCCCTTTCACCATTAGAAAGCTTGTTTATATAGTCGTGGAGAGGCTTTAACCACTTGATATATCCTTGGGGAAGTTGAGGATTTGCCTCCTTCAGTTGAGGATCTGCCCTAGGATCATGGATGGACTAGGGATTCGAGCTCAAGTGCCTTCCAAGAATGAAAAGATGCTTCCCCCATTCATCTAAACAGCTTAACAACTGTCCACAATAGGTAGCACTCCCTCAAAAGGTCCATCAGAGCATTGTAGTGCTCCCTAGTAAGCTTTAGGGGACGCCAACACTCTCAAAATCTATAGCGCTACCTTAAAAGGGCCAGGGGAGCTTTATAACGCTCCCTGACAGTGTAAGGGGGAGCGTCGACGCTCCGAGATAGTGTAAGGGGGAGCGCTCCCCTCCCAAAACTTAGTTTTTGAGGTGCTTTCAGATGGCAAAAGGTTTTCAAGGTTGTTGACTCATTTCTCCTCTTCCAAATCAAATGTTTGAGGTGTTTCAAGTGTCTTTCTCATGTCGTTATAGGCACAACATAGGCATCATGGCAACATGCTTTCTTTGACACTTTATGACACTTGTGAGAAACATGCGACACTTGCAACCTTGTGAGCAAAATGCGACACTTGCGATCTTTGTAATGACGACACTTGCGACACTATCAAAGTGAGTAATTTCGATGTGTAACAGATTGCCCCCCAAAGTATGAAGTTAGAATATGTGAACTGATAATTGAAATTCTTTGTAGATGCTCAAGCAAGGGTATAGACTCGGAGAACCTGACGGAAGCTGCACATAAACATCCAACAGATATCATGACATATTTCAAACCTAAGGCAGGCATACCTATGCTTGGGTGATCAAGACTTGCAAGATATGGCCGCCATAAAATACACTGTGGATCCATAATTGTATTGATAAAAAGGTATAGCCACTGAAAATACATTGTGGATCTATACTCTTATGACATGAATTGATCGTAGCCATGAAGAATACACAGTGGATCTACAATATGACAAGACATAGCCACGACCAATACAAAGTGGATCTATGTAACAGTGCATGTGCTCTTTGTCCAATAGAAACTCCTTCGCAGCCTAGGCGAAGCATATATCAAAGTGGTTACTCAACCCAGGGTCTTCTTACCAATCCTGACATGGTACGATTCTAACCATGTGAATAGATGTCTTGATGTCGAACATAGCAGAAACCACTTGATTACCGGTCAATGGTGTGAACCGTTAACAAGTGCGAGGGAGATCACCATTAATGTCGATGATTCCCAATGTACCCTAGTACATTCCAGCGAATGTGAATAGATGAGCTGAGGTCGAACATCCATGGAATCATTCGATCAGGGGTCAATGATGTAAACCCACTTTCGAATGTGAGGAGGCCTGCCATTGAGGCATGCAGGTCCCAAAGTACTAACTAGTTTCTAAGCCTAATTCCTGGATAATGTGTTGGAGTCGATAGGAATAGACTCGTCGAGGGAGGGCCTTGATGTATCCCCCATAAACGACATGAAACAGACATGGAGATGTAATTGGCAGATCAAATGGACATGGACTGACACAGGTTTTGAGGCAAGATATTTGGGATGGCTGACTCTCGAGGCGGATACTTCCCTTGAACACTGAGGCACGACAACGAAGCATGACATGGACCAAAACTATGCAGTGGGTACTGTGACTTGCGTCGGGTGACCCAAAGGAGTGGAAGGAACTCAAAGGATTGGCTCAGTGCAGAGGTTCAGTGGATTATGATGTATGCATATGACAAAGTGCCATGTTCAAGGGTGACTAAGAATTGTTGGACAATGTTCTCAAGAGACTGCTTGGCTTGCTCCTTTCAATTTTTTCCCCCATCCAGATATATGAGTACCTCTTTTCGATTTAATGAGCTCGAGGAGGATAAAACATGCTCGATATAACTCACCTTCGGTAAGTTCCTCTTCCTTTGTTTAACGAACCAGAAGAAGTAAGGGATCGATCCCATATGGGTCTGTCGATGTGTGCTTTAATGAGTCCAAAGACAGAAAACTCGAAGGTTTTTCGGGATTATAGAGTTTGGAAAAACGCTTAAAAGAGAACTCTCTCAGTTCCTTTTTCGTAACGTAGTCTGATGAGACCGAAAAAGAGATAAACTATCGCTCAACAGACATTGTCTTCAAATACTTTAATGAGCATGAAGAGAACAAGGTCTCTTCGTAATCTTTTCATGTTTAGAGAATCTGAAAAGGACTTAAAGATAACTCCAAGGTTGTCCTTTTTCGTAATGTTAGTCTCGAGAGGCCAAAAAAGAGATAAATTATCACTCGAAAGATGCCCTTTCAAACCTTTTAACGAATGGGAAAGGAAGCAAGATCATTCGGCAATCTTTTCATGTTTAGAGAGTCTGAAAAGAGCTTAAAGAAGACTCCAGGGGGTTCCTTTTTCGTGTATCCATACAGGTCCGAAAAAGAGATAAAAGTCTACCTGGTTGCATTCTCATGTATTTACGAGCACGAGAAAGAACAAATACTAAGCTCGGTATGCCCCCAGCTTGAAAGTTAGTGGCTTAACTCCAGAATGATCATCAAAGGCTGGAGACATGCCCCCCCCCAAGCTTCAATTCATTCACCGAATTTGAGGTTGTCACCAATTTATGTGCTAGATGGAGAAAAAGGATACAGGTGGATGAAATGAAGGTTCAAAAATGAGACCTAACGACAGACTCGACTCGGCATCTACGAGATCTGACGAAAGAATCAACATGAAGGGAAAGGCAATTGTTTGATTTTTTAACGAGCTTGACACAGGAAAAGAACTATGCTCAAGGTTCCAGGTTCAATCCCCAGATTGTTGTTTCATTTTTTAACAAGCTTGTTATAGAGAGGAAAACTATGCTCAAGGCCTCCGTTTCATTTTTTAACGAGCTTGCCACAGAGAAGAGAAACTATGCTCGTTTCTTCTTCTTGATCATGGCTTCCAAGAGGATAATTCTCTGGAAGGATACCATGTCAAGGGACAAAACTCGGTCATGGCTTCCAAGAGATCTTCGCTGGATGGAAGATAATCGCTCTGGAAGGAACACATGTCAAGGGTCTTGGCAGGGGTAAGGAGATTGGGCTCCAATAGCCCTACCGAAGATATCACCATGTCAACTACCGGATCCAAATCATCTAGAGTTGCGGTCATGGGAGACAGTGCCACATAATTGACATGCGACGGAGGTGATACTGTCGTCATATAAGAACAACTTAGGGAGGTAACCCAGTCAGGGCCGATGAATGAAAGTTGATCAATAGTCACAATTCTTCCATCGTGAGGGAAAGATATCACATGGAAAAGAGTGGATACAATAGATTTCATGGCATAGACATAATCCCGCCCAAGGAGTAAAGCGAAATCCAAGGGGTCTCGGACTACCATGACATCAATAAAGACAGATTTACCTCCCAAAGTTATAGGAAATTGAGGAAGGATCCCCAAAGGTTGACTGGTTCTTCTGTTAAAAGCTAATAGATTATGTGTAACTGGCACAAGCTGAGGACAACCCAAAGCATGCCAAGCAACTGAGGACAAAATACTAATGGACGCACCTTCATCTATCAGCATTTGAGGAACGTCCCGACCACAGACCTGTACTGTAATCTGGAAAGGAATGTGAGAGGGAAGACGAGGTCCAGTTAGCACACCCCAATCAAAAAGGATGGCCTCATTACTTGGAGGGGGTTTCGCAGGAGAATGAGGAATGTCCCCCAGCACGGTAGAGTCTGTATTAACGAGAAAAATGTTGGCAGTATCAGGTTTACTCTCTAAAGGGAGAGTAGGATCGACCAATGGTGGACTTGGATCAACCACTTTGGCACTCTTTAGAAGAAGAGTGGGATTGACTGAGGATGTGACCGGAGAAACCACTTTGGTACTCTTCGGATGAAGGGTGGGACTGACTGAGGAAGGGACTGGATCAGTCACTTGGGCACTCTTCAGCAGAAGAGTGGGATCGACCGATGACAGAACCAAATCAACCACTTTGGTTTCATTCTCCAAGGGAATAATGGGGTCGATGGGTGGAAACGGATCGACCGTTTTGGTGTCACTCTCTAATGGGAGAGTAGGATCGACCGAGGATGAGAACAGATCGACCACTTGGGTTACACTCTTTTGATGAAGAGAGGGGTTGATCGATGACATAATTGGATCAGCTACTTGGGTTTGTGGTTCAATCGAAGAGGAAACTAGATTGACCACCTGATCAACTGGACTGACTGATGATGGAACTGGATTGACCAGTACATCGACTAACGATGGGTTGGGGGAAAGCTTATGATAACCTTTTTGAAGTTGAAGTTTTTCCAAAAGAGAAGACGCCTCGTCCATATGAGGACAAAGGTGAGAGTAATGATCACCTTTACATAACACGCAAGGGAACTTGACTGTTTTCTTCTTATTACCAACCTTAACATCACTATTTGATGGGGTATCATCAACATGAACGACAGAGGCCGATGATGTGGAGGACCACATCTCTAAGACCTGGGTAAGACCGAGGCAATCCCTCAGAAAATGGTCACCCTTACAAAGGCTGCAAGGGAATTTGGGTTTTGGATTCTTCATTTTAATCTTGTTGATCTCATCAACATTCCCAGTAATATCAACAGTAACTAGTTTCTTAGGGTCAACATCTAATGTTGTTGGCGTCTTGGTCCTTTTCGGGCTCTTCTTCTTCTTCTCTTTCCATTTCTTCTTCTTCTGATCAACCTGGATACTTGCTTTAGAGCTTTCACTAGGTGAAGAAGGAGAAATGGAAGGAGACTTAATGGGCGAAGAAGGTGAAAATTCAACGTGAGGTTGATGTGTGGGCAGTTTATTGACATCCAAAGTATTAGGTGCAACTGAAACATTGGGAGGATTTGGGATCACCAGAGTGGGGAAAAACCAAACTGGTAATCCAATAGTGAGTCCTGGAAGACTCAGTGTGGCAACATATGGAGGACCAAAGTTTCCAAATGAAGGAAAGGTATAAGGTTCCTCAGGAGAAGGGGTTCCTCCATTGGTAATCCCAGGATTCGATGCCATTGACACTGACTCGACCTAAGGTCCACTAAGTAAAAGAAACAACATACGCTAATAGAATATAAGAATCACAACCAAGCAAACATGGCCTTCTTTTGATGACCATACTAGTTGGTGATGAAATCCAACGTCGCATGATCAAGTCTAGAAGGGGCGGGGATAGGGTAGAATAGTTACAATGGTGACCTGCTTAACGGACTTACGCCTTGGTGCAAGCTTCCACGCAATAATTGGGGATTTACCCTCCAAGGAGCCCGAGTGAGTTTGACCAATGTCTGTTCCAGGTACAGTGAGACTTCCTGTCACTTTCACCTTGTTTAAGGCCCTAAAGATTATGGCTACTAAGGTTACCAATTCACAGTAAGCCCCTGGGCGGGAACAGTCGACAGTCTGATCTGAACGTACGGGCAAGGTATCGAGCCCGAAATCAACTAAAAGGCTTCCACGCAGTAATTGTGTATTTACCTTGAAGTGACCCCCATAATATGATCTGAACACCAAAATCAGTTAAACCATGGAGGGTTAGTCCCCGTAGATCACCTGAATGTGACCTCATGCGTAACCCCTATGTGAGAGGGGGATCCCAGGCAGACTTATACGATGATTGGATTTGACTCTCCCTAACTCAAGATGATACTGTTTGTTTTGGAAACTTTGGAGAGTTATGCTCACAGCCTAATCCAAAGTGCTAAGCCTAATCTATTGTTGGTGGAGGATCCTACAAAATAAAAATTTCTAGATAATTTTTAATTAGCGTTGATTTTATAGTTGTTCTTTACTCAAAAGGGGTGCACGGAAGTGAAACGAATGGAATTATGACTCAGTCCCAAAAATGCATCAAAAATGATAAGCATTCATTTTTTTTTGATGAACATCTATCTAAGGGAGAGAGAGAGAGTTTTTTTTTTCACTAATCAAGAACTAATAAGGAATGTCCTCAAACAAATTTTCCTCAAATCAAATTCTGATGTGATGTTAAAACTTTTTGAGATGCCTTCTAACATGCACAATCAACCATGAAGATTCTTTTTATTGTTTTCATACGAATAATGATCAATTCAACATGATGCTCGTCTTGCTAATTATCTTTTTAGATGAATGTAAATCGGAGCAACACAAGCAAGAATCATACAAACAATACACCCTCTCGTTGTGATCAAACAAGAAGCGTGAAAAGAGAAACAATCAAATAGAAATCAAATTTCACACCCAAAAGAAAAAATCGAAGAACAATGATCTTAACTAAAATCAAGATGAAGAGATCTGTATGCCTTTGATGACCTTCACCAGAGTTTTTCATTCAATTGATGAGGAGGGAAAGACAATGCATGGGTTTCAAACTCCAAATGACAGAAAAACTCAACAAAAATAGTGAAGAAGCTTACAAAATCCAAACAGTAAGATGTTTGTTCTTCAAGAAAAAGACAGATATCCAAGCTGGAAAGAAGAAGGATTGACTCACTAGGTGACCCAGCAAGAGAGGCACAGAGAAAAACCCTGAAAAAGGCAATTCTGGAAGGTTTTTTGGCCAAAAGAGGGCTGACACTTAGTTGCCAAAGGAAAGGAGTGTTATAGCGCTCTATTTTACACTATGGGGGAGCTCTGGTGCTCTGTTAACATAAGGACAGGGGCACCAGGTTCAAAAATTCCCAAAAATGTCAAAATATTCCAAAAATTGCAATTCAAACTCGACAACTATGCTGAGTATGATGGGGTAGGGAGCCAATCAGCTCATGAAACCAATCAAAAGAGGAGTGAACCAGGTATGAAACAATCAAGGGGTAAAACAAGGTCAATGAGGAGAAATCAAAACAAGAATTTTCGATTTGAGGTTATCTCCCCAGTGGAGTCGCCAGTTTCTGTTGTAGGAAAATCTCCCTGCAGACAGGTAGATGACCTCAAAGAGATTGACCTTAACTCTAAGATAGAAAATTCTTAACGTGGACACTGACTTCCTTTCAAATCTACACAAACTAACACATGAGAAGGAAGGAGAAACATAAGTACCTCTTTATTGACGTTTTTCCCTGCACGCTCCTCGCTGAGTCCTGTAGACAAACAAGATACGGCCAATTCCTACTCTATTGATATTAGCTTGAAAACAGATCTATCTATCAATGATAAGTTCATGTAACATCAGACACAAACTAGAAAGAAACAGGCCAAGCGTGTCATATTAATGAGAATAACGACAACAGTACTTACAATCGTATATGTGAATGCGACAGCTTCGTCAAGTCCCCTTCGTCTAACCCTTTCTCAAAAGATCCACAACCTGGATGGAAGAAACTTCACTGATCACTCTCCTTTGGCTGACTGTGTGTTTCCTATGAGATCATAGGTTTCATGCTAGCAATTCTTCCCCTCAGTAGCACTTATGAGATCATAAGTCTGGTGCCATTCTTCTGTTCTGTCCCCATACCACTCATGAGATCATAAGTTTGGTATGATTCTCTCTTTCTCTCCCACTTATGAGATCATAAGTTTGGTGTCATTCTCTCTTTTGCAGTCCCCTTTCACCATTAGAAAGCTTGTTTATATAGCCTTGGAGAGGCTTTAACCACTTGAGATATCCTTGGGGAAGTTGAGGATTTGCCTCCTTCAGTTGAGGATCTACCCTAGAATCATGGCTGGACTAGGGATTTGAGCTCAACTTCCTTCCAAGAATGAAAATATGCTTCCCCCATTCATCTCAACAGCTTAACAACTGCCCAGAATAGGTAGCGCTCCCTCAAAAGGGCCATCAGAGCATTGTAGCGCTCCCTAGTAAGCTTTAGGGGGCGCCAACGCTCTCAAAATCTATAGCGCTCCCTTAAAAGGGCCAGGGGAGCTTTATAACGCTCCCTGATAGTGTAAGGTGGAGCGTCGGCACTCTGAGATAGTGTAAGGGGGAGCGCTCCCCTCCCAAAACTCAGTTTTTGAGGTGCTTTCAGATGGCAAAAGGTTTTCAAGGCTGCCGACTCATTTCTCCTCTTCCAAATCAAATGTTTGAGGTGTTTCAAGTGTCTTTCTCATGTCATTATAGGCACGACATAGGCATCATGGCAACATGAATTCTTTCACACTTTACGACACTTGTGAGCAACATGCGACACTTGCGACCTTGTGAGAAAAATGTGACACTTGCGACCTTTGTAATGATGACACTTGCGACACTATCAAAGTGAGTAATGTCGATGTGTAACAATCATAGCACTAGGCTATCACATAACAGTACTACACTGGCTCAATGTCACAGCTGATAAGCTAGTATCTCAGTGTCAGTCACATCTTGCTTTACGTCTAACAACTAGGTCAGAAGCAAGGAATATCATCATCTCTTTTTATGTCTAACAACTAGGTCAGAAGCGAGGAATCACAACGTCATGATTTACATCTAACAACTAGGTCAAAAGCATGACTCATCTTGCTTTACATCTAACAATGAGGTCAGAAGCAAGGAACACATCAACATCTCACTTTATGTCTAACAACGAGGTCAGAAGTGAGGAATCATCTTGCTTTATGTCTAACAACTAGGTCAGAAGTAAGGAATCAACGATGTCATGTTTTACGTCTAACAGCGAGGTCAAAAGAATGACTCATATTGCTTTATGTCTAACAGTGAGGTCAGAAGCAAGGATCACACGGCGTAATTCTTTACATCTAACAGTGAGATCAGAAACATGACTCATCTTTCTTTACATCTAACAGTGAGGTCAGAAGCAAGGATCACACGGCATCATGATTTAAGTCTAACAGCGAGGTCAAAAGCATGACTCATCTTGCTTTACGTCTAACAACGAGGTCATAAGAAAGGAATATATATATACTCCCCCTTTCAGGGAGGGTCCTTTCGGACTATACCAAGCTTATCTCAAAAGTGTTCAAACTTTACACGAGATAGAGGCTTAGTCAACACATCAACAACCTTTTCATCCGTGCTAATGTACTGGAGCTTCAAGGCTCCTCTCTGTACCATGTTGTGGATGAAATGATAGTGGATTTCTATGTGCTTCGACCTATCATGGAACACAGGATTCTCTGTCATTTTAATGCAGCTTTGATTGTCACATAGAATCGTGGTTGCTCTCATCTCCAAATCAAATAGACCTGTCAACAACTTTCGAATCCATATAGCTTCGCAGCTAGCAGAACATGCGGAAATGTACTCTGATTCCGCTGTGCTAAGAGCAATACTGGATTGCTTCCTACTCTGCCACGAGATCATAGCTGATCCCAAACTGAAACAACATCCGGAAGTGCTTTTTCTTTTTACAACGCTTCCTGCCCAATCTGCATCAGTATATCCACTCAATGTGAAGTCACGATCTCCATCATAGCTGAGACCATAATCCATTGTACCTTTAAGGTACCTCATCACATGTTTTGCAGCCACTAGGTGAACATGTCTGGTCTCTACCAGAAACTGACTCAAGGTGTTCACTGCAAATCAGATGTCTGGTCTGGTGTTCGTCAATTACATTAGTGATCCAACAATCTGTCTTTACAGTGTGGCATCTATCAAATCTGACAAAGTATTGACCAATAGCTTCAGCTTCGCTTCCATGGGAGTATTCATGGATTTGCATTCTAGCATGTCAAATCTCTTTAAGATTTCAACTGTGTACTTCCCTTGGTTAAGGAAGATTCTTTCTAGACTCTTCCATACCTCAAGGATTAAGAATTAATGCATTAGACCAAGGTCTTTCATTTCAAATTTTGCGGCAAGTCTCTGTTTACATTCAGTGATGAGATTTTCTTCTCCGGTTAAGAATAAGTCATCCACATACAATAGTAATATTACTGGTTCATTATCCATAATTTTGAAGTAGATATTTGAGTCTGCTTTACTCTTGGTAACGCCCAAGCTCGTCAAGAAACTATCTATACGGCCATACCAAGCTCTGGGAGCTTGCTTCAATCCATATAAGGCTTTCTTCAAATGGTAGACATGAGACTTCCTGTCTTCAACCTCAAATCCTTGGGGTTGCTCTATATACACTTCCTCTTCGATAACACCATTCAGGAAAGCTGTCTTCATGTCCATCTGGTGCAGCTTCCATTTCATCTTGGCAGCAAGAGCTATAATGGTTCTGATCAAAGTGTATTTGGCCACAGTAGCGAATGTCTCTTCATAGTCAATGCCTTTCTTCTGGGAAAATCCACGAGCGACAAATCTTGCTTTATATTTCTCAATACTTCCATCAGCAACATGTTTCATTTTGAAGAGCCATTTTGATGATACCACATCCTTACTTTTTGGTCAGGGAACTATTTCCCATACATCATTCTTTATTATGGATTGGTATTCCTCTGTCATGGCATCTGCCCATTCCTCCTTTTGAATGGCCTCTTCAAAGCATGTAGGTTCTTCATCAAGTAGATTGCACATCAAAGCCATGTAACTGGAGAATGGATTTGGTATTTTCACCTGTCTCGTGGTTCCTTCTGGAACACCATACTTCTCTCCATCTTGAATAAGCTCTCTTGCCCAAGCATGCTTTCTTTTATGGGAGAAGGTCATTTGAGGAGGTTCTTGAACTTTTGTTATATCATGATCTTTAGGAGTATCCTCATCAGGGGAAGCTATGACTTCCCTTACAGGTTCTGCAGCGCTGGGAACTTCCCTCATGGATTCTATAGTCCTGGGATTTACAGGTTCCTCTTCATATACTTCTTCAAGCTAGCATATTCTCAATTTATTAAGTGTTGCTTCTTCATCAAAGGTCACGTCCCTGCTGATATCAATATGGTGGTGACTAGGTATGTAGATTCTGAAGGCCTTGGATACCTCACAGTATCCCACAAATATTCCCTTCTTTCTGGAGGGTTCCGGCTCATTTCTTTTCTCTTTTGGTATATGAATAAATAGTGGACAGCCAAATATTTTGAGATGGCTTACCTCTAGCTTCTTTCTAGTGAACATTTCTTCTGGGGTCTTGAACCCAAGTGCACTATGGGATAATCTGTTCTGCACATAAACAATTTCCATTGCTGCTTCTTCCCATAAGCACATAGAAAGATCTTGATCATGAATCATGGTCTTTACAGCTTCCATAATTGTTCTGTTCTTCCTTTCAACTACACCATTTTGTTGAGGATTATAGGGAGTAGTGAGTTCCCTCTTGATCCTAACATCTCTGCAGAAGTTTATGAACTCCTTCGAGGTATATTCTCCTCCATTATCTGACCTAGGTATCTTAATCTTTCTTTCGGAAAGATTCTCTATCAAGGCTTTGAATTCCTTGAATTTACTGAACACTTCATCTTTAGATTTTAAGAAATATACCAAGGTCTTACGAGAATAATCATCAATAAATGATACATAGTATACATACCTTCTAATGGAGGATGATGGCATTGGGCCACACACATCTGAATGGATGAGTTCCAATGCTCCCTCTGCTTTGTTGTCCCTCTTTGGAAAAGGGTTCTTGATGTTCCTCCCTTGCGCAAATCCATTGCATATGCCTTCCTGATCAACCTTGAGATCTGGTAAACTTGTGACATCTTTGCATATGTATGGTAGTGCCTTGTAGTTGATGTGGGCCAATCTTCTATGCCAAAGTTCGCATGAGTTTTTGATGGCATGGGTCATGGCAGTTTCTAGGTGACCCTTAAGCTTATATAAGCCATTTTCTTCACTTCCGATGACGATTGCTTCATTTAAGGTTTATCCCTTAGCCCACATAATAACTTATCCATCTATGAAGGAAACTCTATAGCCTTTCTTGTCTAAATATGATATGGAGAGTAAGTTCTTCTTTAAGCCCGGTACGTAGAGTACGTCCTTCATTGTTATTGAGTTTTCTGAATCTAACTTGTAGTTTGATTCTCCCACTCCCTTGATGGGATATTGGTAATCATCTCCAAGAGTTACTTTCTGAGAAAAATTCCTTTCTGAAATACAAGAGAGAGTATTTTTCTTACCCGTCATATGTTTTGATGCACCGTTATCAATGAGCCATGTGTCCTCTCCAGGTGATACAGATCCTGAGAGAGATGAGATCAAGACATGGTCCTTAATCATCTTCATAGGTGGTTCTTCATCTTCGGCAATGTGAGCATGTTGCCTTTTGTGCTTCCTCTTGTACTCTTCTCTTTTGACTGGATAATTGTTTGCCTTGTGTCCCATATTATCACAATGATAGCATTGTATAGATGAGAGATCTCGTCCCTTGCGTTATCCTTTCTTCTGAAAATTTCTTGAATGAGATTCTTGGTTGCTGAATTTGTTTGATGGTTGCGGTTCTCTATGAGATTCCCTTTTGAAGTAGGGTTTCTTCCTTCCTCCTTTTGTATGAGTATCTAGGGCTTGATCATCATCCCTTGCTAGTAGTGCTTCACGTTTGGCTACCCTTGTCTCTTCTTGGGTGCATTCTTCCCATAGGATTTCAAACTGCAGTTTCTCCTTTCTGCCACATATTGACTGGATGAAAGAATCCCAAGGTCTTGTGAGACCATTTAGGGTTGTTATTACAAATTCGTCTTCGTCGATGGTGTCTCCAATCGCTTTCAAATATTCTTTTATTTCTGAGATTCGGGAGAAATATTCTTGAATCATTTCTCCTTTCTGCATCTTGGTATTCTTCAACTGAGTTCTTAGATTCATATTTCGATGGATGTTCTTTCCTTCATATATTTTTCTTAGAGCATCAAGCATCTCCTTCGGAGTTTTCTTGCACGATACATATGGGATCAGGTGGTCTTTGATTGAATCTGCAATGATTCTTTGAGCCCTGATTGAGTCCTTCTGATGCTTTTCTTTCTCTACGGCATCTTTAGGTTCCTCCACTTCTTCTTTGATAAATCTTGATAGATCATTCTCTTCAAGGATCAGACCGATCCTATACTTCCAGGCACGGAAGTTGTCTATGCCTTCTAGTTTCTCAACAAGCTTTGTTCTTGCAGACATCTTGTACTTGAGGCAACAAAAATAACCAAAAATTGAAAATTCTCAAAATCAAATTTTGACCTTACCAAGAGGTGCGCTTGGATGAGGCGAGTAGCCTGCTATCCTCGGATCTGCGAAAATCCAATTTTTACCCCGTCAAATCTGATCAGTGAATTTTTGGACTGGTGCTTCTAGTACTTCTAGTACTCTAGTACTTCTGGTACTTTTGGTACTGGTTTTCTGGTACTTCTGTTACTTTTGTGAAACTAGGGTTTCACTTTGCAGAAGATCCATCCACTGAAAAGGTGCACTCTAGGTGTCAAACTGATCCTTGGGGGAGGGCGCAAATTTCTAGGAGGTTAGGGAGCTGAAAAGAGATACTTTTTCAAAACCCTAATTTGCAGGTGTTGTAGCAGTGACATTTTTCCTCTTGCAAATTGTTCTTTCTTCAGGTTGGCTCTGATACCATGTTAATGTTTATGCCATTGTTATATTTCTTTTCATTTCAATAGATAAGAGCATCATAAGAACAATATCACTGAGAAATACACATTCACAAGAGACACAACATTTATCCTGGGAAACCCTCTAGGGAGAGAAAACCCAACAAAAACTTCCTTATCATAAATAGATTATACAATTTTCAAGAGATAACTCAAACCAATACAGATAGTCCTCCCCAAGAGATGCGCCACTCTTCTTCTCCTCTCTGTGTGGTAATTGCAACTTGCCTCATAAGATAATGAGCAAGTGAGTTGTGTGTTAGAAGTTAGGCGCTAGCCTCTTATTTATACAAGACTGGCACGTGTGAGAGGGTTTCACTGGCAGGGCCAACCTCTCACTCTGGGTGGGTAAACCCACCTTTAATTAATTATGGGTCTTCAATAATAACTGATGGGGCCAACTTCTTATTCTGCCATTTATAATTATCTGATGAGCAATCCGCAAAAGGGGATTTGGTCCTTATACAATTACCGACATGATTAACCCACAATGGGGATTAATCCTAATAATAAAATAACAATAATAAGAAGAATGCTATTCGCAGTTACATTATTTAAACATATTGATATATGTTGTTGATATGTGTTCACATCTAACTGGTCATAAATGACAACAATGAGTAATGAGTAAAATGTTGAATGCTAACTAATGAGTTTTGTGGAAGAGGGAAGTTTTGAAAAAGCGCCCCACACTCATTCACCCCCCCTCTAAGTGTGGTAGGTGTGTCCAACATACACGAGGTGTATAGTTGATGATGTGGTACATCTTGATGAGTCATAGTTGATGAGTATTTGATACATGATTGATACATACTTGGTAAATGGTTGGAGGAACTTGCTAGTACGATTATTGACACATGGTTTATGGATAATGTAGCATACTTGTATTGGTATATTATTAGAAGCACATATTTATCTTGGTGATGATTATGAGTTGTTGTGTTATGCTTGTTGATGCACATATTTGAGAGTTGTCTTGGTGATTGATCTTGGTGATTAGATCTGATTTAGTTGATAAGATTGATGAGACAGGTTGTTGTGATAGGTTGTTTAGACAGTTTGTTGTGACAGGTTATTCATACCGTTTTGGTGCATGGTTGATGCACTTATTCATGGTACAGGTTGAGGTACAGGTTGGTGCATGGTTGATGCACTTGTTTATGGTACAGGTTGATTACAAGTTGTTTGGTACAGGTTGGTGCATGGTTGATGCGCTTGTTTATGGTACAGATTGATTACAGGTTGAGGTACAGGTTTATGCATGGTTGATGCATGGTTCAGTTTATTGGTACAGGTTGTTTGGTGAAGGTTTATTGGTATAGGTTTACATCAGTATATCTCACAGTGATAGTGTGAAAGTGGTTCCATCATTCTAATTACACGTCATGGAAATTGGACGGGACAAGGACATATGGTTGTAGCCACCTTCCGGTTGTATCCAAAGAACATAGGGGGTTGTAGCCTCCTTCTGGTTGTAGCCAGAGAATTGGGGAGTTGGAGCTTTCCTCAGGTTGTAGCCTGAGAAACTAGGGGGTTGGAGCCTCCTTCCAGTTGCAGCTGAAAAAAAAAGGAGGTTGGTTCTTCTAATGAATGTAATTCTTAAAGACATATAAGAAAAATCATTCTGTGGTTTTCTCCCACTTTGGGTTTCCACGTAAAACAATGGTGTACTGTTCCCTTCCTCTCATTATCTCTCTATCATCTTCTATGTCTCTCTCTCTGCTTCCCTTCCTCTCACTATCCCTCTCTCTACTGCCCCTCTCTTTCTTTCTCTCATCCCTCTCACACTCTATCTCTACCCCTCCTCTTTGTCTTTCTCTCTCCTCCCTCTCTGTCTCTACCCCTCCTCTTTGTATTTCTCTCACCTCATCTCACACTCTCACGTACTCTCTCTCCCCCCCTCATCCCTCTCTCTCTATCCCACCCCTCCCCCCCATGCCACTATCTCTCCTCTATCTCTCCTACATTTAACTCTCTCTCTACCCCCCTCTCTATTTTCCTCTCTCTCCCTCTCACACTCTCACACACTCTCTATTCCCTTACTATGTATTTCTCTCTCTCCCGCCCGCACACACTTTCTACCCCCCCATATGTCTTCCTCTCTCTCCCTCCCACACTCTAACAAACTCGCATTCTACCTCCCCTCTTTGTCCTCCTCTCTCTCCCTTCCACACTCTCTCACACACACTTTCTATCCCCCCTCTATGTCTTCCGTTGTCTCCCTCCCACACTCTCACACACACTTTTTCTACCCCCCCTCTATGTATTCCTCTCTCTCCCTCCCACGCTTTAACACACTCAGTCTCTACCTCCATCCTTTGTCTACCTCTCTCTTCCTCCAACATTCTCACACACACACTTTCTATCCCCCATTAATCTATTTATATCTCTCTACCCCCCCTTTCCTCTATCTCCCCCCTTCCTCTCACAATCAGTCTCACTCTCTCTCCACACCCTCCTCCCTCCCTCTCTCTCTCTTCCCCTCCCTCTCACTATCTCTCTGCTCACAATCAGTCTCACTCTCTCTCCACCCCATCCTTGTCTATCCCCCCTCTCTTTCTTTCTCTCCCCCCCACTCTCACACTCACACATTCTCTCTCTACCCCCCTCCCTCTATCTCTCCTCCTCCCTCCCACTATCTCTCCTCTCTTTCTCTCCTACATCTACCACCTCTCTCTCTCTCTCTCCTATACTCTCACCCCATTTCTCTCTTTATATCTCTCTACCCTTCTATTGTAGCATACAAAAACCCTCTCAAATTTGCATTTATCGTCAATAAAAATAATTTGGGCCCCTTTATTTTTGAAATTTTTTCTTAGTTTGGTTTAATTTTTCTTTCAAATATGTTTGGGATCCTGATTTCAAACTGAGCATCAATACACTTTTTAATTTTAGAGCTCAATATTTTTCATATTTTGACTCTTATTTATATCGATGATGCATGCATTCTTTTGAATTTCCTGAATTTTAACATAAAACTCAAAATTCAATTTTGAGATTTTCCTTGTGTTATATCACTTTTAGGTCGATTTCGCTGTTTTTTTAAGTTGTTTTGATTATCAATTTGATCATAAATTGATGTGCATAGATTTTGTATATTATTCATCTCTAATGATATTGATCATATTGATTATATACATGTTCATGATAATGTTTTTACCTGAGCCACAAAAAAATATCTAATAGGTTATTCAAAAGTTGTTTTCATCTCAAGCCTGATTTATTTCACCATTTTATATTATTTGGATGAATAATTAAAGAGATTTTATTTCATATTGAGATTTAATTCCCTTTGTTATATCCTAAATTATAATTGAAAATATGCTCAAAGCATTATACATTAACATGTGATATTCATCATTTATATGGTAAAATATTTATGAACAATTGATGAATTAATTAATCATGACAACAATGTTATTGATGTGATTAATGTTATCAACTTAATACATTATTTGGGTAACAAAACATTTTGAATTTTGGGTTTTCCATATAGCGCTTCAACTTGCTTTTCTTCTACTCCATGTAGTGGGTTAGGATAAGATCATGTGCCTTGCCTTAAACACAATTAATTCACCCATCAAAGTTGAGATAGGCTTATAATTTCTCATCCTTTCACGATTTAGGGATTTTCTATCCTAAGGGTTTTTTCATTATGAGCAAGGGTTTCATACACACAACTCTGTATTTCACATATTCACCTCATATTTTGCTTGGCCAATTCTCTCATGGGTTTAATATTCATATCTAAGCCTTCAATGTTTGAATTTGTTGAAGCGAATTAGTTGAAAATGGTGGGATATCTTTGATGAGTTTGAAGGATTGGTGAATTCGTGCCTAGAAAGAGAAGTAATTTGTCATGGTGAATTACGGACAAATGGTTGAGAATATGGGGAAACCGATGAAAACCCATTTCCAGAATGGGCCATTTTACTTGTTTCACGAGCGATTTCTTCAAAAAGTGAATATATTCAGAGATATAATCGATTTTCTAGGACGTATTTTTCTAGAAATGTTTGTAGCCGCCTTTTTTGAGATCCAAAATCAAAAGGGTCAAGTTTTGTGCTTAGTTTCAATGAGGAAATATGTGATTTGGGGATTGCAAGTTTCATATATTGAAAACATAAGTATGATTTCTTTGTTTATGGTTTTTATTTCTAATCTTGAATGATTTGATACGCTCATTATTGTTCTTGAAGTCTTCAGTTATTTAGACAAAATATGAACAAACTCACACATTTCCTTTTCAATTTCTGATCAAACTGTGTTGAATCTCAGAAAAATAAAACATGGGTTTTTCTCGGAGTGGATAAAATTAGTGAAATCTTGAGGATTTTCCAAAATTGATGCATATTTTGGGAGATATACTTGGTCCATTGGAAGACATTTTTTCAAGTTGCGCCCATGCACCAACTGGAGGAAAATTTATGAGCAAATCTTGATTTTGAGATTTTATAATTTGTTCTATCATTATTTGACTTTATTTTGCAGGTCAAATCTACAAAATCGTTTGAGATTAGTGAAAGAAATATACCTCATATTCAAACTCCTCAAGAAACCCTACAACATATTACAACAAGTCAGAGCTTGAAATCTGTTTGAAAACACAAATATTAAATTTTGATTGAGAATCTAAAAATCTCTATAAAATTTCTGAACATGATGATATTCCTCCACCTATTATATAAGTATTTGAAATCAGAAATTTTGTTTTCCATGACTCTTTGAACGATAAAAAGAATGGTATTATAGCATTATGCATGTTTGGTAAGCAAAAAGTAGAATTCAAACAAAAATATACTAAGATCAAAAGTTCGTTGGCAATTATTTTTTTTCTGGAATCGATAAAAAAAAAAATTCAGATTTATGAAAATCAACCTCATTAAATGTCAAGTGTTTAATTTAGATGTTGGTTTGAAAAAAAATTAATTAAATTGTTTTTAATTTATTCAATTTCATTTTTTTAAAGAACAACTACAAAATTTGAAATTTTGTAGCTGCCCCTGATTTTTATTTTTGTTTTTTTGTTATTAATTAGTTTTTATTTATGATGACAGGTGTACAAAGAAGGATTTGGACCAATAATTGTACATAAATTTCAAGGACAAGAGAAATATTAATATCAAATAGTTACAAAATTATTTTTGAAAAAAATAAAACTAATTTCTATTTTTTAGGAGTTGACTCGGTTTTTATTTTTAGTTTTAGAATTAAAACATGTTTATGATAACTACTTTTTAGTTTTTAGTTTTAGCTAAGAGGGGTCTCTTTTCTTATAAGAGAAGAAGGAGAAATCCAAAAGGAGGATAGATGTTACAGGTTCTAGATATCTAAAACTAGGGGGAAGTAATTCTACAGGGAAAGAAGCACTTGATTACACTATTGTATTAAAGGGATTCTATTTCTGTGGGATTCTTGGGGACTGTGTAAGACCATATTTATTTGAAGCTAATAACAATTTTTCATTCACTTGCACTACTGTATGATTTGCAAATTTGTTGTTACTTCTTCTTGTTAATTCAGTTTTGATTTGAATCTTTAATTTCTTAAAGCTATCTTAATAGAGAGGAACATATTTCAAATTAGAATTCGATTATAGATTCATGGAAATTTGATTGTAGTTACTAATTACTATTTATCATTTAATTATAATCCTTTTTTGTTTTAATTATTGTTGCATTGAAAGAACTATTTCATCAATATGAAAGTAGATTTTAGATTGAATCTATTTTATTGAATTTAAGTATATGTTTTGGTTGACTCGGGTAATTATTTATTTAATTCATTACATTCCATATTCGCGTAAATAACTTGCAAATCATATGAACTGTTTCTATGACTTGCAAGTGAATCTTAATATTGAATTCAATATCAGTCATCTTTTTTTTTATCATTTTTCTCTTGGTTTGGATGAGATCTGTATTTTGTCCTAATCAAGATATGATATATTAGATTTTCTTTTTTCACTTGCATCATAGATTAAAGATACATTTGCATTTAGTCCAGAAAGTTTCCTTTCGCCAGAGCAAAATCTAGTGTGGTGTAGGTAAGCCCTTGTTTCATCCTTAAGATTGTTTTCTTGTAATCATGTCACAAGAGAGTGACCCATTTCTTTTTATTTGTTGATAAAATAAGTAACATTATACATTAGCAGATAGAAAGTTGTATTCAGTTTTTCACTCAAAGACGCGATCGGTATATTGTCTTGGCTCAAGACCACTCCAATTGCAAATCCACTCACGTCACGCCTAACCTGGAATGTCTTGCTAAAATCCGGCAATACCAGAATTGGTTGCTTAGTGATCTTCTTCTTTAGAAGCTTGAAGCTCTTCTATGATTCCTCCGTCCAGTGAAAAGATTTGTGTCTTTTCTTCACAGTATCTGTCATCGGTGCGCCAATTCCACTGAAGTTTCGGATGAATTTTCTGTAGAAGCTAGACATACCATGGAAGCTTCAAACTTCAAATACGCTCTTCGGCGATGGCCAATTATTAATCACCTCTATATTTTCTGGATCCATCTTCAACTAATTTGTAGAGATAAAAAAACCCAAATAAATGAGTTCTGTCCTCATAAATGATGATTTCCTCATATTGATCAGCGATTTCTCTTGCTGTAACCTCCTCATTATTACAGCTAAATGCTTTAAGTGTTCTGCTTCTGTCCTGCTGAAAATCAACATATCATCAAGATATACAATGACGAATTTCCCAATGAAATCCTTTAGGACTTCGTTCATCAATCTCATGAAAGTACTAGGTGCATTCGTTAAGCCAAATGGCATGACAAGCCATTCATATAGCCCTTCATTCGTCCTGAATGTTGTATTCCATTCGTCACCTTCTCTCATTCTAATATGATGATATCTGCTTTTCAAATCAATCTTTGAAAAAAACTTTGCTCCACTCAAGAAATCCATCAATTCGTCCATCCTTGGCAATGGAAATCTGTATCTGATGGTAATCTTATTGATTTCCCTTGATTCTGTACACATTCTCCAGCCTCCATCTTTCTTTGGGTTGAGCACTATCAGAACAATGCATGGACTCAAGCTCTCTCGAATCAATCCTTTGTCCATTAAGTCCTGGACCTATCTCTTAACTTCTTCATTTTCCTGCGGAGTCAACCTGTACGCGACTTTATGTTGTAGGAAAATCTCCTTGCGGATAGGTAGATTTCCTCTTGAGAGCTATACCCTTAACTCTAAGACAGAAGTTGCTTAACATGGACACTGAATTCCTTTTAGATCTAATCAATCTAATGATCAAAAGATAAGGAGGAAGGCATGTACCTTATGAACGTCGTTTTCCCCCGCAAGGTCCAGGATGAGCTTCGATCTTGAGCTCCTTGGTAGATCCTGCAAGACAAACAAAAGTACAAAAGACTTCCTACTCTACTAAGATTAGCTCAAACATAGATCCATCTAATGTAGACAAACTTATATGGAACAAGTACAAGTTTGAAACAAATAGGCCAAGCATTGATTGTATTGATGAGAACAAAAGGTTACTTACAACCATAGATGTGAGTGCAACAGCTTCATCAAGTTCTCCTCGTCCAAACCCTTGCTTAAACAGTCCACACACGGAATGTTGATGTTCCAAATGCCATCTTCCTCATGAGATCATAAGTTAGATTCTCTAAAGTCCTCTCTCTCCCTGTATGTTGCCTATGAGATCATAGGTTTCATACCTCCAATCTTTCCTCCTTACCCTCCATGGAAATCCCTCATTATATAAGATTTGGAGACTTAACCACCATGGAGAGGATCTCTCATCAGATCCACTAAGAAATGGATCTCTAAGATATTTAGGGAGAAAATATTTCTTAAGTATTTTGGGGAGGAAATATCTCTCAAGGATTTTAAGGAGGAAATATTTCAACCATCTATGAGAACCTCCACCTTCCCTAAAAAATAGGAAACCAAATGTGAGGTGGATTCTCACACTTAATTACTTTCTTTTTCATGAATATTAATAATAATTCATGTGCACTTGATTCTCACACTTAATCCATTTCTTTTCCATGAATATTAATAATAACTCATGTGTACTTGTATTTTTTCCTTCATGTAATATATCCCTCCTCCACATTGACTAGGGATTATGACATAGGTTATTCAATGGTGTCAAGGTGTATGAGACACTTATATGACACTTTATGACACTTAGGGCGAGGTACCTAGGTGTGCAAATTTCATGTGTAACACTTTGTTCGGCAAACTGGCTCCAGGTATAAGATCGATATGATGGCTTATACTCCTGATAGGTGGCAACGAACAAGGTAGTTCATCCACTACTATATCAGCAAACTCGCCCAACGGCTTCTGGATTTCTTCTGGTAAATCATCTATTCTTGTGCTAGTCAAAACAAGTTTGGGCTTCCTAAAAACAATAAATTCTGTGTCTTCCTTCTTCTTAACCTCATCAAGAAGTTCCTTCCCACTCATGAGAAGTATAGTGTTGCTTATCTCTGTTTTCACTTCTTTATCCTTAATCGGCAGCAACATGTGAGTCCTACCATTTTTTTCCAAGGTGTACGTGTTCTTTCTCCCATCATGAACTATGCTTCTATCATATTGCCATGGCCTACCCAACAATATATGACAAACATCCATGGGAATGACATCACATAATATTTCATCTTTATATCCTCCTATTTTAAATTCGACTAAACATTGTTTAGTGAAATTTACCTGATGTCCTTTTTGTAGCCACTAAAATCTGTATGGGCTTGGATGTACAACAGTCTCTAGCTCCATCTTTTCTACCATCTCTGTAGATATGAGATTGTCTGTGCTACCTCTATCCACTATGACCTTGCATGCCCTATATTTAGTTTTGAAAGAAGTCTGAAACAGACTGTTTCTTTGGGCTGGGTTCTCTGCCTCCTTCTCTAGCTTCAAGAAAACTTTCCTCATCATCAAATATCTTCCGCCCTCAACGTCTTCTACCTCAACATTCCATATTTGAGCTTTGGCAATGTGAGTTTCACCACCATCTTTCTTCTTATCTGGACACTCATAGGATTTATGTCCGATTTTTCCACAACCAAAGCATTTCACTTCACCTCCTCTACCTCTTCCTCTTCCTCTGGCTCGAGGAAAAGTATTTCTATCAGCATACTGCCTTCCTTGTGAGCTTCCTCCTCTCTTAGGTTGAGGTTGCGGTTTCTTCCCCTCTTCTTTAGGTTTATGTGTTATGTCTTGGAAAATTGTTTTGCCTCTGGCTTGACTTCTACCTCAGCCTCTTTGACCTTGCTTCCGGCTCAGCTTCTCTTCAGCTTTCAGAGCTATCTGATAACCATCTTCCACATTTCGGATGGTCATCATGCTCATATCATCTTGAATGTAATATCGCAAACCATTCATGTACCTAACAACTTTTTCATCATATCCTTCCCGATGACCTGCTTTGATGTTTATCTTGTAGAATTCTTCAGTGTATTCTTTCAATGACATCATCTTTTGTCTCAAATTTTGCATCCTTTGAAATAGAGTGATTTGATAATCCGTGGGTATAAATTTGTCTTTCATCTTTGCAATCATTCTATCCCAACTCTTGATTTTCTTCTTTTCCTTGCAGCGTCTGTCAGCCTGCAGTTCATCCCACCATAGTGCAGCATGCCCTTTAAGTCTAGTAATGGCATGTTTGACTTTCTTGTCTTCCTCGACATCCTCATAGTAAAAGTATTTGTCTAGAGCTCTAATCTATTCTAGAAGCTCTTCAACATCTAAGTTTCCCTCATACATGGGAATGCCCATTTTTTCTTTGGCACCTATCCTTGCAACAACCCTGAATAGGCGTTCTTCTACAACATCTTCGACTGCAGCTTCTTCGTATCCAGCTTCATCCTCACTTTCATCTTCGTTGATATCCCAGCATCAACTGTGAGCCTCTGTGTTGTCTCCATAGCATCGAGTCTAGCACGTAATTCACACATTTCTCTTTCCACTGCTGGATCAGGTAATATCCTGTCTCTTCTTCTCGGTGGCATGGCGGTAAAATTTTCTCCCTTCTCTCTGCTACAAAAAGAAAATAATTTGTTCTAGAGATTTGATACCACAACTGACGCAGACCCTTGATCCTCAGGCCAAGATCTGCACAGGATCGATCTTCTTCGAATCTGCAGAACTGAAAAATAGTTCTTTCGGGCCCTTACTGGGACCCTATGAACCCGATCCACAGGTCCTTCACAAAAACCCCACCTGCACAAATGCACACTAGGTGTAGGTATTCACCTCTATATGACCACGGTGCTTTGACCTCAGGCCAAGCCAAAAGGCAGTTTTCGCAACTTTGGAAACCCTAATGTCGATTTTATTGATGCTTCAACCCCCGAAACCCAAAACTCCAGAATTCTACTTTCTAGCCTTATCGCGGTTCGCGACTTTGGGGTTTTCAATGCAAGGTGCCCCGTCTCCTTGTCCTCGAATTTTCCAAAATGCTGAACTCCAAAAATCTGAAATTTAACTCACCAACAATATGATTTAAGATTACACAACTTCGCGAATCCTGATGCAAGCCTCTTGTCTCTCCAACTTCTGAAACCCTAAACGTCAATGAAAGTTGACTCCTCAACAATATGATTGGGACTTTTTCCGAGAGGGAAATTTCGGATTTCGCGACTTCGCGAATCCTGATGCAAGCTTCCTGACTCTTTAACTTCTGAAACCCGAAATGTCAACAAACGTTGACTCCTATTGACTCTTTCCACCTGTCCACCTGGATTTTTCGGCTTTTGGGACTAGAATGAACATTCCACATCCATTCCTCTCTCTCTTCAAATCCTGTACTCCGCAATAGTGAAACTCAAGGAGAGACTTTGGGATTTCACGAACTGGGAGTTCGCGATGCAGTAACTCCAAATCACTGTCTCCTCTACTTCCCGAACCCCGAATTACCGAAATTCGAGCGTGAGATTTTGGGACTTCGCAAACTAGGAGTTCACGATGCAGTGACTCCAAATCACTGTCTCCTCTGCTTCCCGAACCTCGAATTACCGAAATGCCAAAATTCTCTACAAAGGGGAATCAATAGCTCATGTTGTTTCTCATCCAACGGTCGTTACTCCTCCTAAGCTTATGAATGCTAAAATATGCTCAGTCTTAACCTCCTCATAGATTTGCGATATCTGATGGTCAATGGGAATTCGACACTTCTCCACAAAGAATTTCCACCGTTCGTTCACTCCTCTCAAGGATCTCTAGCCAAGATGACTTGGCATCTTTCCACCTAAACATGAATTCTGTGAGATGTCTTTGAAACTCATCTCCCTTTGAATACTTCAAGGTACTAACCCTCTTGAGCTTTTACTTGCAAACTCAAGCCTCCAAGGGAATCCTTCTCGCACTCCTTGCAACAACTTTCAAATAACCTCTGGTTATTTGAGTTCTTGACACTGTGCACTCTTTGCAACAACTTTCCTTCAATCCTTCACCTTAGTTGATCATTCTAAGGTTTCGACTAGCCTGGGTACACCTTGCATGACTCTGTGCTTCTCCTGCACTTCTACTGGTTATGAGAACAACTATATCTCTACTAATCTTTCTGAGATAAAACTCAGACCCTCGTCAATGCACACCTTGCGGACATTCACTGCACTCCTTGCAGGAACTCTCAGGAAGAGAAACAATTGATACTCATTCTTCTCCTCTCTCAGACTTCATACATTCAACATGAAATCATATACACAACATAGCATTGAAAACAAATGCATAACAGAGAAAATGAAACAACTGTAAACATACCATTTAACAAATGTAAACAATAAGCATCACAACACCATGCAAATTGAGTCAAAGATTTATATATTAACTCAAGTGCTCCTGTACAGGGGTTCTTCTCTACAGTTCTCTGCTACAGCTCAACAACTTATGAAAAAATTCTCTAGTTAATTCTCTTCCTCTTACTACTGATACAAGGGTGAGGGTGTCTATATCCGTTTTCCCTCCTACGCTCTTAAACTGTCTAATCTATTAAATTACATCCACCTACTTTCATTAAACGGACTTAAATTCTTATTACATTCGATAGATGAGAGCAATCGCTCAATATCTATTCATAACTCCAAGATATAAATGTAAGTACGCTTCCCCTAGCAATTACATTAATATCTGCTCATTAAATTTTTCAAAACATCTCAAAATGTGCGCTGGTGCTTTTCCAACTATATTCCGCCTTATGCTTGCTTGGATGGCTGAGTATGATGCTCCTGCATCATACTCCCTTGCTTGAAAATTTTCATGAACTCCTATTCATGAGCGCTTGCACGGTATGTCCATGCCTATGAATTGCTGCTTCATCCTCCCAACTGGCATATTCAACTAGATGTCCCTTCCATTTGACCAAGTATTCAAAATACTCTTTTCTCCTGGTCTTTTTTCTAATCCTTTTGTCAATTATGCCTTCCATCTATGGCTTTTTAGCTATAGGCATTTGCTTTTTCCATTGAACCTCTTTCTGTTCCTACTTTGCTTCTGCTTCTTCAGCTCTTTAAGGGTACAAATCTGCAACATTGAATATCGGTGAGATTCCGACCCCATCGGGTAATTCATTCTCATATGCGTTTGCCCCAAATTTTCTTATTACCTTGCATGGTCCAATATTTTTCATCTTCAACTTATTATACTTTCCCCTTGGGAACCTCTCCTTCCTCAAGTACGCAAGAATCAGATCACCAAATTCAAATTGAAGTTCTCGCCTTTGTTGATCTGATCTCTGCTTATATTCTTGATTTGAACTATGCAATCACTCCTTGATTCGACTGTGAAGCTCCTTCATTCCTTCTACAAAGTCTTCTGCACTAGCACTCCTGAATTCAGCTTGTTCTGAATCTCTCAATTTAAAAACTCCCCTTGGCTGCATTCCATATACAATTTGGAATGGACTCTGCCCTGTGATTATGTTGAGTGAATCATTGTAAGTGAATTCTTCCTGTGGCAGAATGTGATCCCATTAACTATGGTTTTCAGTCACTAAGATCCTCAAGAAATCTCCCAAGATCCTATTTATGACCTATGTCTGTCCATCTATATGAGGATGATATGCTAAGCTAAAAGACAAACTTGTCCCTAGATTCTTTCATAAGGTCCTCCAGAAATGTCCTACAAACTTGGTATCTCGATCAAAAATGATACTCTTTGGCAAGCCGTGAAGTCTGACGACTTCCTTGAAAAACAGGTTCATAATATGAGTTGCGTCACTAGTTTTCTGGCATGGTATGAAATGTGCCATCTTTGAAAATCTGTCGACTACCACAAATATTGAATCACATCCTCTTTGTGTCCTTGGCATTCCCAATATGAAATCCATGCTCACTGCATCCCACAACCTTTCAGGTATGGGTAATGTTGGTATAACCCTATATTCTTCCTTTCCTTTCATGTGCTGACAAATTTTTCACCTGTCCACAAATTTCTTGACATCTGTCCTCATCCCTAGACAAAAATATGCACCATTCAACTTTGAGAATGTCTTTTCATGACTGAAGTGTCTGACCAATCCTCCACTATGTTTTTCCTTCAGCAAATTCTCCCTCATGGAGCATTTTGGAATACATAGCTGATTTCCCCTGAACAATAATCCATCTTGGATCATGTATTCAGTCCATTGGATTCTATCCTTGAGAACTGGATTCTCAGATGCCTCATATGCCTCCTTGAATTCTGGATCATCCCTATACATTTCTTTGAGGTTATCAAAACCCAAAGTCTTGACTCTAAATTCCTACATAAGCAAACATTTCCTGCTCAAAGCATCAACAACTTTGTTAGCAGTTCCAGAAATATGCTTAATCACAAAAGTAAAATTCTGCATGAATTCAACCCATTTAGCATGTTTTTGGTTCAACTTCTCCTATCGAGTCACGAATTGTAAAGCGTGATTATCATTGTACAAAACAAACTCTTTGGGAACCAAATCGTGTCTCCATTTCTTCAGTGCTTGTATGATTGCATAGAATTATTTTTCATATGTGTAGTACTTAATCTTCGCTTCATTCAGTTTTTCATTGAAATACGTGATCGGCCTATTGTCTTGGCTCAAGACTGCTCCAATTGCAAATCCACTCACGTCACACCTGACCTGGAATGTCTTGCTAAAATCTGGCAATACCAGAATTGGTTGCTCAGTGATCTTCTTCTTCAGCAGCTTGAAGCTCTTCTCTGCTTCCTCCATCCAGTGAAAATATTTATGTCTTTTCTTCACAATATCCATCATTGGTGCACCAATTCCACTGAAGTTTCGGATGAATTTAATATATAATCTAGCCAAACCATGGAAGATTTGAACTTCAAATACGCTCTTCGGCAATGGCCAATTCTTAATCGCCTCTATCTTTTCCGGATCCATCTTCAACTCATTTGCAGAGATAACAAAACCCAAATAAATGAGTTCTATCCTCATAAATGATGATTTCTTTATATTGATCAGCAATTTCTCTTGTTGTAACCTCCTCATTACTGCAGCTAAATGCTTAAAGTGTCCTGCTTCTGTTCTGTTGAAAATCAATATATCGTGAAGATATACAATGAAAAATTTCCCAATGAAATCCTTCAGGACTTCGTTCATCAATCTCATGAAAGTACTAGGCACATTCGTTAAGCCAAATGGAATGACAAGCCATTCATATAGCCCTTCATTCATCTTGAATGTTGTCTTCCATTCATCACCTTCTCTCATTCTAATATGATGATATCTGCTTTTCAAATCAATCTTTGAAAAACACTTTTCTCCACTCAAGCAATCCATCAAGTCATCCATCCTTGGCAATGTAAATCTGTATATGATGGTAATCGTATTGATTTCCCTTGAGTCTGTACACATTCTCCAACCTCCATATTTCTTTGGGCTGAGCACTGTCGAAACATTGCATGGACTCAAGATCTCCTGAATCAATCCTTTGTCCATTAAGTCCTAGACCTGTCTCTTAACTTCATTTTCCCGCGGCATCAACCTGTATGAAGATTTGTTCAGCAAATGGGATCTAGGTATAAGATCGATATGATGGATTATACTACTGATAGGTGGTAGTGAACAAGGTAGTTCGTCCACTACTATATCAGCAAACTCTCCCAACAACTTCTGGATTTCTTCTGGTAAATCATCTATTCTCATGTTGGTCAAAACAATTTTGGGCTTCCTAACCACAATAAATTGTGTGTCTTCCTTCTTCTTAACCTCATCAAGAAGTTCCTTCCCACTCATGAGAAGTACAGTGTTGCTTATCTTTGTTTTCACTTCTTTATCCTTAATCAGTAGCAACATGTGAGTCCTACCATTTTTTTCCAGGGTGTATGTGTTCTTTGTCCCATCATGAACTACGCTTCTGTCATATTTCCATGGCCTACCCAGCAATAGATGACAAACAACCATGGGAATGACATCACATAATATTTCATCTTTATATCCTCCTATTTTAAATTCAACTAAAATTTGTTTAGTGACATTTACCTGATGTCCTTTCTGTAGACACGAAACTCTGTATGGGCTTGGATGTACAACAGTCTCCAGCTCCATCTTTTCTACCATCTCTGTAGATATGAGATTGTTTGTGCTACCGTTGTCCACTATTACCTTTCATACCCTATCTTTAGTTTTGCAAGCAGTCTGAAACAGACTATTTCTTTGGGCTGGGTTCTCTGCCTCCTTCTCCGGATTCAAGAGAACTTTCCTCATCATCAAAGATCTTCCGCCCTCAACATCTTCTTCCTCAACATTCCATCTTTGAGCTTCGACAATGTGATTTTCACCACCATCTTTGTTCTTATCTAGACACTCATAGGATTTATGTCCGAATTTTCCACAACCAAAACATTTCACTTCACCTCCTCTACCTGTTCCTCTTTCTTTGGCTCGAGGAAAAGTATTTCTATCAGCATACTACCTTTCTTGTGAGCTTCCTCCTCTCTCAGGTTGAGGTTGCAGTTTCTTCCCCTCTTATTTAGGTTTCTGAGTTCTGTCCTGGGAATTTTTTTTTCCTCTAGCTTGACTTCTACCTCGGCCTCTTTGACCTTTCTTCTAGCTCAGCTTCTCTTCAGATTTCAGAGCTATCTGATAAGAATCTTCCACATTTCGGATGGTCATCATGCTCATCTCATCTTGAATGTCATATCACAGACCATTCATGTACCTGGAAACTTTTTCATCATCTCTTTCCCGATGACCTGCTCTGATGTTTATCCTGTAGAATTCTTCATTGTATTCTTTCACTGACATCAACTTCTATCTCAAATTCTACATCCTCCAAAACAGAGTGATTTGATAATCCCTGGGTATAAATTTGGCTTTCATCTTTTCAACCATTCTATCCCAGCTCTTGATTTTTTTCTTTCCCTTGCAACATTTGTCAGCCTGCAGTTCATCCCACCATAGTGTTGCATGCCCTTTAAGTCTAGTAACGGCATGTTTGACTTTCTTGTCTTCCTTGACATCCTCATAGTCGAAGTATTTGTCTAGAGCTATAATCTAGTCTAGAAGCTCCTCAACATCTAAGTTTCCCTCATAAATGGGAATGTCCATTTTTTCTCTTACACATATCCTTGCAACAATCCTGAATAGGCGTTCTTCTGCAGCATCTTCGGCTGTAACTTCTTCGTATCCAGCTTCATCCTCACTTTCAACTTCGATGATATCCCCAGCGTCAACTGTGCACCTCTATGTTGTCTCCATAGCATCAAGTCTGGAACGTAACTTGTGCATTTCTCTTTCCACTGCTGGATCAGGTAATTGCCTGTCTCTTCTTCTTGGTGGCATGGATGTAAAATTTTCTCCCTTCTCTTTGCTATAGAAAGCAAAGAATTTTTTCTAGATCTCTGATACCACAACTGATGCAGACCCCCGATCCTCGGGCCAAGATCCACATAGGATCGATCTTCTTCGAATCCGCAGAACTGAAAAATAGTTCTTTTGGGCCCTTACCAGAACCCTATGAACCTGATCCACAGGTCCTTCACAAAAACCCCACCTGTGAAAATGCACACTAGGCGTAGGTCTTCACCTCTATATGACCACGGTGCTTTGACCTCAGGCCAAGCCAAAAGGCACTTTTCGCATTTCGCGACTTCAGGAACCCTAATGTCGAGTTTCTTGACGCTTCAACCCCCGAAACCCGAAACGTCGAAATTCTACTTTCTAGCCCCGTCGCGGTTCGCGACTTTGGGGTTTTCAATGCAAGGTGCCCCGGCTCCTTGTCCTTGGAGTTGTCGAAATGCCGAACTCCGAAACTCCAAAAGTTGACTCACCAACAATATGATTTTGAATTTTGTGACTTCGCGAATCCTGATGCAAGCCTCTTGTCTCTCCAACTTCCGAAACCCGAAACGTCAACGAAAGTTGACTCCTCAACAATATGAGCGGGACTTTTTTCGAGAGGGAAATTTTGGATTTCGCGACTTCGTGAATATTGATGCAAGCTTCCTGACTCTTTAACTTCTGAAACCTGAAATGTCAAAAAAGTTTGACTCCAGTTGACTCTTGCCACCTGTCCACCCGGTTTTTTCGGCTTTTGGGACTTGAATGAACATTCCACATCCGTTCCTCCCCCTCTTCAAACCCCTAACTCCGAAATAGAAAAACTTAGGGAGAGACTTTGTGATTTCACGAACCGGGAGTTCGCGATGTAGTAACTCCAAATCATTGTCTCCTCTGTTTCTCGAACCTCGAATTACCGAAATTTGAGCGTAATATTTTGAGACTTCATGAACCTGGAGTTCACGATGCAGTGGATCCAAATCACTGTCGCCTCTGCTTCCCGAACCTCGAATTATCGAAAGGCCAAAATTCCTCTACAAAGGGGAATCAACGGCTCCTGTTGCTTCTTATCCAATGGTCATTAATCCTTTTTATCTTTTGAATGCTAAAAGATGCTCAGTCTTAACCTCCTCGTAGATCTGATCTGACGGTCCACTAGAATTCGATACTTCTCCGCGAAGAATTTCCACCGTTTGTTCACTCCTCCCAAGGATCTCTAGCTAAGATGACTTGGTGTCCTTCCACCTAAACCTGACTTCTGCTAGATTTCTTCGAGAATCGTCTCCCTTTGAATACTTCAAGGTACTAACCCTCTTGAGATTTTTCTTGCAAACTCAAGCCTCCAAGGGAATCCTGCTTGCACTCCTTGTGGCAACTTTCAAATAACCTCTGGTTATTTGAGTTCTCGACACTGTGCACTCTTTGCAACAGTTGTCCTTCAATCCTTCATCTTAGTTGATAATTCTAAGGCTTTGACTAGCCTGCGCGCACCTTTCATGACTCTGTGCTTCTCCTGCACTTCTGCTGGTTATGAGAACAACAATATCTCTCCTGAGCTTTCAGAGATAAAACTTAGACCCTCGTCAACGCACACCTTGCAGACATTCACTGCACTCCTTGTAGGAACTCTCAGGAAGAGAAACAATTGAAACTCATTCTTATCCTCTCTTAGACTTCATACATTCAACATGAAATCATATACACAACATAGCATTAAAAGAAAATGCATAACAGAGAAAATGAAACAACTGTAAACGTACCATTTAACAAATGTAAACAGTAAGCATCACAACACCATGAAAATTGAGTCAAAGATTTACATATTAACTCAAGTACTCCTGTACATGGGTTCTTCTCTACAGTTATCTACTACAGCTCAACATCTTATGAAAAAATTCTCTTGTTAATTCTCTTCCTCTTACTACTGATACAAGGGTGAGGGTGTTTATATCCGTTTTCCCTCCTACACTCTTAAACTATCTAATCTATTAAATTACATCCACCTACTTTCATTAAATGGACTTAAATGCTTATTACATTCGATAGATGAGAGAAATCGCTCAAGATCTATTCATAACTCCAAGATATAAATGTAAGTACGTTTCCCCTAGCTATTACATTAATATCTTCTCATTAAATTTTTCAAAACATCTCAAAATGTGCGGTGGTTCATTTCCAGCTGTCTTCCACCTTATGCTTGCTTGGCTGGTTGTGTACGATGCTCTTGCATCACCCTTTGAGTGGTAGCACATCAGACAGCACCAGTGTATGGATCGACTTATATTTCCTGAATCCCTCTTTAGATAAACCGATCGGTCGCCTGACTGCTATAGTGCCACCGAGAACAACACGTGGGAAGATAATCTCTAGTACCTGGGTAGTCAGGTAGTACGGCTAAGGGTACGGTCTATCTTCCTTAGTTAGTTCCCTGAGATATTGGGCTGAGTACTACTGTTGGACCCCACATGTATATTAGAGAGCTATAGCATAGGGAAAACCCTTGTCTGTAGAACCCTTGAATACCTAACCCTTGGGGGACAGAAACATAAACAAATTAAAACAGACAAGATCTATTGTCACGCAACTGTGTTCGGGTTGCCAAGTAAATACACATTTCTTTCTGGTTAAGAATTTGGGGATTTCATCGCTGCAGTATTCTTCATACCTATTCCATTGGATTCATCTCTTCTCCCTTATCACATTCATCCATATCATTTTTCAGAAAAGAAATTGACCCTGCCCACCCCTTTTCAGTTCACCCCTCCTCATGGCCCATACCTGTAGCAGGGACCTAGAAGCTCGCTTCAACACCTTGCAATCTGGTTTCCTCGAGACCCAAAAAGAAGTGAAACAACTCAATGCTAGTATTGCCTCCATCAATACATCCATCAATACAACCATAAATACAACCATCCAGTCCTCAATGGAGGAAGTCAAACAAGAACTGACCACCCAGCTTGAATCTGTCTTTGCATCACTCTGCACCAAACTGAAGATCCCTACAGATGACCCTTTTTCTGACGCACCTCCAAAGACTGAAGGTGAACATTCCTCCCATTCCCATACATTTCATCCCCATCACTTTCAACGTGACCTATGCCTTCCGCGGGTGGATGTGACCAAATTTCATGGCTCAGACCCCACTGGTTGGGTAACCCAAATGGAACATTATTTCTCTTTATACGGCATTACAAATGACTTGGCAAAACTCTGGTATGGTGTTCTCCATCTAGATCAAGAACGTTGGAAATGGTGGAAATGGAGAAAAACTTCCCACCAAGGGTATATTGCTTGGACCCAATTTGTGACTGAGCTTTATGAACGCTTTGACATGGACACCAACCATTTGGGCCATTTGACAAAGTTGAAACAATCAGGAACAGTAGAAGACTTCATAGTTTCCTTTGAGCGCATGGCTTTTCGAACAGAGGGCATGACTGATTCTTTCTTTTGAGAGTGTTTTATCAGCGGCCTAAAGGATGAGAATCGGGCCCATGTCCTCATGGCTCAACCCTCGAGTTGGGTGGAGGCTACTAAAAGAGATAAAGAAGCACAACAGGATGTATCCTAACAAAAAATGAAAACCCTCCTTTATCCCTCGCCCTAAACCCATAAATCCCACTACTCTCTCCGCCCCATTAAAGATCCAAAAATTGACGAGGGTTGAAATGGATGAACGCCAACTCAAAGGCCTTTGTTATAATTGTGATGACAAATATTTCCTAGGCCACAAGTGTAAGGAACAAAATATTTTTATGGCCATCTCTGAGGATATTTTGGAAGAGGATGTTGAAACTCCCCTTGTGTCTGAGTCACCTAAAATCACTGACATAACCCCTCCCTCAGACCCTCCCAAAGTGGAACCGTTCATTTCCCTCAATGCTCTCACTGGATTCTCCGCTCCCCAAACCCTCAAGTTAATCGATTACATCAAGCATCGGAAGTTCATCATTCTGGTTGATAGTGGAAGCACGCATAATTTTATTCATCACCACATTTCCCAAGAAACTCATTGCTACACCCATGCCATCAACAATTTCCAAATCATGATTGCCAATGGTGGTTCCATGAAATGTGGAGGGTGATATAAAAATGTGCATCTCCAAATTGGTGACTACCACCTAAAATCCCATATGTTTTCTATAGACATGGGTGGTTGTGACATTGTGTTGGGTGTAGACTGGATAAGAACTCTGGGTCCCATTCTCATGGATTTTAAGTCATTAACCATGCAATTTGACGAGGAATGCCACCAATATCAATTCCAAGGCATCACGGTTGGTTCACCTGAAGTCATTAGTTCCCATCGCATGGAAAAGCTGCTCAAAAAAGGTCATTCTGGTGTCATTGCCCAACTCCATGCCATACAAGCAATAAAGACACCCTCGATGTCGCAAGACCTCCAAGCCCTCCTTTCTAAACATCAAATGATATTTTCCACTCCCCAAGGACTCCCTCCTTCCCGTGGTGTTCATGATCATTCCATCCACCTTGTACCCGAAATCCTTCCTCCCAATATCCATCCGTATTTCCACCCCTTTTCAAAAAAAAATGAAATTGAGAAAATGGTCCAGGAACTCCTTAATGCAGGCATTATCCACCCTAGTACGAGCCCTTACTCTTCTCCTATAGTCATGGTCATGAAGAAAGAAGGTTCTTGGAGAATGTGTCTTGACTTCTGTGCCCTCAACAAACTGACCATTAAAGACAAATTTCCCATTCCTCTCATTGATGACCTCCTGGATGAATTGAGTGGCGCCCAATTATTTACTAAACTTGATCTTCGCTCAGGCTATCACCAGATATGTATGAAAGAGGCAGACATTCCCAAGACGTCCTTTGGATTATGTAATGCCCCCTCCACCTTCCAAAGCCTCATGAATCATGTATTCCGTCCCTTTCTCCGTCGTTTTGTCTTAGTTTTCTTTGATGATATCCTCATCTATAGAAAAACCTAGACAAACCATCTTACTCATGTGGATCAAGTTCTCCATCTACTCTCTCAGCACAAACTTTTCCTGAAACATTCTAAATGTTCTTTTGGTGCCTCAGAAGTAGAATACTTGGGTCATCTAGTTAGCAAGGATGGCATCAGTGTGGATCCGAAAACGATTGAAGCTATGCAAGACTGGCCGCACCCAAAGACTCTCAAAAGCTTGTGGGGATTTTTGGGCTTAACAGGGTATTATCGCAAGTTTGTTAAGAATTATGGAAAGATTGGAGCACCTCTCACTGCTCTCCTCAAAAATAACTCTTTTACTTGGACTCTATCCGCTTCTCAAGCTTTTCAAACCTTAAAGATGGCCATGTGCAACACTCTGGTTCTGGCCCTTCCTGATTTCACAAAGACCTTTGTATTCGAATGTGATGCCTCAGGTAAAGGAATCGGTGTTGTCCTTATGCAAGAGGGTTGACCCTTGGCCTTCACCAGGAAGAAACTAGCTGAAAGGAATCTGGGAAAACCCATTTATGAAAAGGAAATGTTGACTATTATGCATGTTGTTGATCTGTGGTGCCATTATCTCTTGGGGCAACGTTTCCAAACTAAGACAAACCATCAAAGCCTCAAGTACTTTCTGGAACAACACATTTCCTCCCCGGAGCAACAAAAATGGGTGACTAAGCTCTTTGGATATGATTATGAGATCATTTACAAGAAGGGAAAACACAATGTGGTGGCGGAGGCATTGTCCCAAAAATATGAAGAAGAAGGATCCTTTTTTTCTCTTTCTTTCATTGTACCAGATTGGCTCCAAGCTGTGCGCCAGGAATGGCTACAAAATCCCAAAACTTCGCATCTGATCCAGCAATTGCAGACCAATGCTCCAGCTCCCCCAGGGTACTCTTGGCTCTAGGATGAGCTTTGATACAAAATCCGTTTTTATTTAAGAAAACAATCAAAGCTTAAATCCACGGTACTTTCTGAGCTTCATGCTACACCCACAGTGGGGCACTCTAGGTTCACCAAAACCTATGACAGGGTCAAACGTTCTTTTTTCTAGGATGGTATGAAACAGGACATCCATAATTTTGTTGTTGAATGTGAGGTGTGTGAACGCAACAAGGGAGAAACAATCAAATCTCTGGGCACACTACAACCGCTTCTGATTCCACCTGCTATTTGGAAGGATATCTCTATGGAATTTGTTACAGGATTACCCAAATCGGGAAAGAAATTAGTCATAATGGTGGTTGTGGATCACCTTTCCAGGTATGTTCATTTCTGCTCTCTTCAACACCCATTTACTGCATCCACGGTGGCTCAAATTTTCATGGACCAGGTCTTCAAGCTTCATTGCATGCCACACTCTATTGTTTCTGATCGTGACCCAACTTTCACAAGAAAATTTTGGCAAGAACTGTTTAAGCTACAGGGCGCCCAATTGCATCTCAGCACAACTTATCATCCCCAAACTCATGGTCAAACAGAAGTTGTCAACAAGTGTGTGGAAACATATATGAGGTGTTTTGCCTCTGAAAAGCAAAATTAGTTGGCTCAATGGTTACCCCTAGTTGAATGGTGGTACAACACTTCCTACCATACAACTACACGCATGACTCCTTTTGAAGTGGTATATGGACAAAATCCACCTTCAGTTCTCTCATACTTACCGGGTACCTTGAAGGTCCAGGAAGTTGCCCAAACACTTACAGTTCGAGAGGATATTCTTCGTACCCTTAAAGAGAACTTGGTCATGGCACAGAATTGCATGAAGCAACAAGCAGATCAAGGTCGCTCTGAACGTCAATTTTCAGAAGGGGATCAGGTGTTTCTGCGACTACAACTGTACAAGAAAACATCCCTCAAGGCCGAGCATTTTCAGAAGCTAGTGCCCAAATTTTATGGTCCTTATACAGTTCTCAAGCGTGTGGGACAAGTTGCCTATCAGTTAGCTCTGCCCAGTCAATCGAAGCTACATCCTATTTTTCATGTTTCATGCTTAAAGAGGGTGATTGGAACTAGGTGCAAAATTCAAACCAACCTTCCCGAGTTGGCTGAAGAAGGATCCATTTGGCTACAGCCAGAAGCATTTTTGGACCAGCGTGAGCATCGCCTGCATCAGAGAACCATCAAGGAAGTGCTAGTCCAGTGGAAAGATACAACTCCAGCAGATGCCACTTGGGAACTAGCTACCATTATGTAGCAGTTTCCACATCGCAAGCCTTGAGTACAAGGTTGTTTTTAAGGGGGCGAAAATTTTAGGGTCCTAACCCGCACATAGGTAGATCAATATATTCAAATGTAATAAAGGTCAACATTAATAAGGCCTTTCAATAAAATATAATAAGGCGGATGTAAGAAGACCTAATAGAAGCTTCCACTTCTAGAAGGATCTTCCTCTAGATGCTTCTCTTGATAGACATATTTAGTATAAATAAGGGTTGAGGGTATGAAAACCCTAGCTTGGAGATTATTGTAACAGAGCGTTGCTCGACTGGAGGTTGCCCCCTCGAAGAGGCCCGTGAACATTTCTTTCTGAATCAAAGTGTTATTACTGTTGTTATTCTTATATCATTTCTGTGTTAGTGTGGAGATTATGCTGGTTATATTACTGTTATTCTGCCTTTTCTATCATTTTATTTCTGTTCTGCATACTTTTTATATCTAGTATATTACATGCAGACACTTTAAAAATTGGATATTTGAATTCCTCTCGGGAAAATATCCAATTTAAAAAAAACAATCATCTGAAATGGAGTCTGGAAAGTGAAGTTATGATTGTTTTAAAATCAACAAAATTTCAACATTTTTCTGGAAACGGCCGCACGATTTTCAAAATTTCATCCAAAATTTATTTGGATATTATTCATTACAAGAAGATAAAGTAGATATGTGTGGAAATATCAATGATGCATATACTTCATCAGATCTGTGTAGACATCTACATCTTCAACAAAATCTTCAAAGAGCACAAACTTGCATAGTTGTGAGGTCTTCTTGGAGTGAAGGACATGGTTGCTTAGAAACTACCTTTTGTTCCTTATCATTTTTTATTTTACACATTGTAATTTGAGGGGGGGTTTTGTTCCCATGAGGTTTTCCCTCTTTCCTTGTTTAGTTCAGTGTATCTTTTGTATTTGGGTACCTAACATGGCCTCGTAGCCAGGACCCATTCTTTATTTTCACCATAGTGATGTTCAGGG
>ML780633.1:772294-784444 GCA_009831015.1 Picea engelmannii
CCCCTTCCCCTCACACTCAGTCTCACTCTCTCTCTCTCTCTCCTTGTTGTTAGTCTCACTCTCACTCTCTCTTTGCTTCTCTCTCTCTCTCCCTCCCCGCCTCCTCCTCTTTGCCCCTAGTTCCACCTTCCTCTCTCTTTGTCCATATAAAGGAGAGGCATGTCTCACAATGAATAAAGGACATGTGAAACAAAGAAATGAAGCCTCAGCTGTAAGGTGAGTGTTAAGTTTTTTTTCTTCTTCCAATGGATTACTGATATGAGTACTTATATGAACATGATCATGACCTAGACCATGAACTAGATCTAGACCATCACCTAGACCCTGCAGCTCCATCTAAGCCTACACATAACCTATAATCTACCCTTAACCCCATGCACACCCAAGCCCTAAGTGCAATATTCCTATACCTCTTGTTTTATAAGGATATTTTAGCAATATGACCATTCACCCATGGTTTAATAATGATATCACATGATTTAATGATGATTATGGTATGTTGATTCTGCCTTTTTATTTTAATATAAGCATAATCTTGTAGTTGATTCAATATTCTTTATTCACAATCAATTATTGAATTTCTCTATATATCATGCCTCTTCATCTCTCTCCCTTCTCCCTCCCTTTCCCTCCCCTCCCCTCCCCCTTCTCTCTATCTCCCCCCCTCCAAGTCTCCTCTTCTCTCTCTTTCTCTGTCTCTATCCTCCTTTCTCTTCCCCTCTGTCCCTCCCTCCCACTATATCTACCCTCTATGTCTCCTACATATACCACCTCTTTCTCTCTCTCCTTGTTGTTAGTGTTGGATTACTGAGAGGGCAGGTGAATCAGTAATAGAGAAATAATATATTTTTTTACCATATAATGCAAGTGTTATATCAATGTAGAATTATCATCCAATAATTGTAGATTAAATAAACAATGAACAAATGAGAAATCATACACATACACAGTACACCAGTGTTTTTATGTGGAAACCCAAAGTGGGAGAAAACCACGGAATGATTTTTCTTATATGTCTTGAAGAATTACATTCATTGGAAGCACCAACCTACTTTTTTTTCTAGCTGCAACTGGAAGGAGGATCCAACCCCTAGTTTCTCAGGCTACAACCTAAGGGAATCTCCAACTCCCCAATTCTCTGGCTAAAACCAGAAGGAGGCTACGACCCCCTATTTTCTCCAGCTACAACCGAAAGGTGGCTACAACCACCTGTCCTTGCCCCGGTCCAATCACCCTGACATAGAAGTAGAATGATGAAACAACTGTCACACTATCACTGTGAGATATACCACTATACAAATGTACCAACCTGTACAACTTCCCTGTAATCAATATGTACCTTAAACAAGTGCCTCAACCATGCACCAACCTATACCTCAACCTGTAATCAGCTTGTACCATAAACAAGTGCATCAACCATGCACCAACCTATACCAAACAACCTGTAATCAACCTATACCATAAACAAGTGCATCAACCATGCACCAAACTGTACCTCAACCTGTACCATGAACAAGTGCATTAACCATGCACCAAACTTTTACAAATGACATGTCACAACAACCTGTCCAAATAACCTATCAAAACAACATGTCTCATCAATATTATCAACCAAATCAGATCTACTCACCAAGATAAATCACCAAGACAAATCTCAAATTGTTATAACCCTAAATTTCACCTGACATGCATACCTGGCATCAGGCCATCTAACTTGCTATCATTACCAAGCCATTATTGAAAAATCTCTTCTAAAAACCATCATTTTGAAGGTGTATGTGCCCTACCCCTTTACTGCCCGCGTACACACACTTGATGAGCCACTACAACCTTGTACACTCACAGAATATCGTGAAATGTGGAAAATTGCATAGGATACCGGTTTTCGGGCCATTACTTAACCGTTTGACTACCCATATCTAGTTACCCCAATCGTTACTATCCCTTTTGGCCTATAAAAGAAGGGGTTGGGGTCCCATTGCAAGGAGAAGCACGAGAGCATAGAAACTCTACCCATTTTATCAATCCCCCTTTGCCCCAATTGAAAAACCCTTGATATATACCTAAGAGAGAACAAAAGAGGAGGAGAAGACATGGAAGTAGTTGGTGCATGGTGAAGAGGAGCCCGAGACCAAGTTCGAGGAGAAGTGTCGATCTCATGTTGTAAGTGACTTTTGTGAGATTAATATAAAGAAGTACTTTTTCCGTCTTGCCAAATGACATCTTAAATCTCAATGATTTGTTTACAATTCTTGTTTATGATGTATAACCCACTAACCCATATGTAGAATGCATGCTTTTAGTTTCTTGTTTGTCTTTTGGTGAATGCAGGTCAGCTTTGGGAGGAGACTTGCAGTCAAGAAACAACCAAGCGCAAAGGGATCGACACTGGATGTGGAGTTTAAGGTATGCCTATAGGATCCCTACTATTTTTCTTTTATGTATGATTGTGGGGTAATGTTGGGATAGTTGATGAAAAGTAGGAGACTTTAGATGGTTAGCTCTGCCTACATTTTAGAACCCTGGTGTAGTTCGTAGAGGGGTATTCTCGCACCGTAACTTCGGGTTTGGGACCATTTTGTGTTCCTTTTTCTTTGAGAGGGTACCCAGTCTCATTCCTCGAGAGAATATATGAGGGCACAAGGCCACTCTCGAGGCGCTATGCATATGGGCGACGTTGTTTCCACAATAGGGTGGGGGGAGGACCATCGAGGCCTTTGATGACAAATTTTTTGACTGGTGTTCACGACAGATTCCGGCAATTGAGGACTCATCCTATGCCAGGATTAAATTTTCCAGAGATCCTGACATGCCTATACCTCTCGGAGCGGAGCGAGGAGAGATGAGTAAGTTTTCTTTTCAAAGTTATTTAATTTTTTTTTGTCTTTTTATATATACCATTTTTTGTATACCAAAGTATATGACACTTACGTATTTGTTATGTATAGATGTGGGACCAGTGCATCTAGTATAATTATCGAGGACTAGGCGTCATCCTCGACCAGAGCCAGGACCAGCTGGAGCCGCCGGACCAGTAGCAACGGCAGGGGGGCCTCCAGCCGGAGAGGCAGAGAGAGTATTGAGCGGGTAGAGCGAAACCTTACCGCGCTCACTCGTACAGTCCCTATGGCGGAGATAAAGGATATCCAACCGTCGATGCAACCTCACGTAGTTGGGGTGCCACGGACCTAGGACCATCTCTTTCAACATTTGGTGAGCGCTTTTGTTCACTACGGCAGGGCCAACAGGTCTCTCCCTTAGCTAGGCTAGACTACTTACATGTCAAGAGAAACTTTTGTATATTTTTGAGGGCATAAGCCCCGTTACTCTGACTGGACATATTTTTGAAGTGCTTGCGCCCACCCGTGTACTCTGATATTTTTTGATATATATATGGATATTTTTCATCTTTTTATGTCTTATGGATTACATTTATTTTACAAATGTATTTACATGTGCGTGTGTGTTATTTTTATTACATGTGAGAAATATCCCAATCTAAAACATGATTAGCTAGAGTATCTATGATTTTATTCAATCTCCTAGGAACATGGATATACATAATGTAATCAAAACTTCATTCTAAGAGACGTACCCTAAGGAACCATTAGTGTAGTGTAGGATCATAAATGTGGTAAACCCCATTTAACTGAGACACAACCAACTGAGCATCTAAGTAGACTCGGAGGTGAGAGACACCATGTGACAAAGCGTCACAAAGAAACTCTAATACTGCACTATATTCGGCGACATTGTTTGTGGCGTCACCTAAACAGATACCTCCTGAAGATAGCAACTGGCCCTGAGGTGTGAAAATCACCCAAGCTGCAGAAGAAATCCTCCAAGTGTGTTGGCTAGCATCATCCATGAACCCAATGAACACCTTTGATTCACTTGACATATGCCACAGTGAAAACGATGACATAAAAAACGACACATCCATAAAACCAAAAGACAAAAACTAAAAAAGAGAATGTATAGGACTATACATATGGTACAAGAAGTCCCCCAAGGAGACCCACCTACGAGTAATACTTCTTGAGGTAGAGACCATTTCTAGGCTCTGCCAAATCATTTCCCTCAAATTCCACCAGACGATAAGCGCCCTTCTTTAGAACCTCCTTCACGATGAAAGGTCTGAACCACATGGGTTTGAACGTGCCTGCCCCAAGGGGTCCTTATCCTGGTCATAGACTAGGAAAAGGTCGCCTTCAAAGAAAATATGAGGATGAATGGATCTATCATACTGACACTTGACTTTATGTTTGTGAGCCTCGTTAGCCAAGGTTGCATCCCGACACTACTCATCGAGCTACTCAAGATATAATAAACGCTCTTCAAGCGGTGAAGTGTTTGGCAATAACTGTACTGCCAACTTTAGAGAGGGGATCTGGCACTCTATAGGAAAGAATGCTTCTAGCCCGTAAATGAGTTGAAAAGGTGAGAAACCGGTTGCAGTCTTAACAAACATTTGGTAGGCCCATAATGCCTATTGGGTATGTGTTATATTCTTTGCATGTGTGCGTGTGGGTGTGTCAGATATGAAAACTATGTCTAATGATCCCCCTAGTAGTGCTCTGTGTTTTGTGTGTACCGGGCGCTTTCCTAGCGGGGTCCCAGGGGGGGTAGGTATTCCCCCCTTGGTTACGTGTAGCATTCGGGGCAGCGCCCCCAAATTGTTTTTTGGGCGGCTTTTGCTATTTTTAGTGGTTTAAGGGATTAGGGTTTTGGTATCTACAGAATACCTAAAAACATTGTATATATTGTATGGTGAATGGTGAAATTCCGGATGATGAATATAAGAAAGGATTTCCCGGTTGAGGGTTTCCGGTATAAATCTTTGTGTACTATGTGAATGCGCCATTGATTAATTTGTGTTTTTCTTAAGAATATATATGCATTTCTTTACTTCACAAGTTTAAAACTTACATGTGGTATCAGAGCTCGTTTTTGGCTTTAGAGGGACACCTTTATTGCTAAGGGTTTGGCTCGGTCTTGATAGATCAATTTTATCTTGGGTCTGTGATAAACCTGGGTTGAGTGGGAGATTTTGCATTGGTGATTCGAGTGTAGAAAGAGGAATGGAAAGCTCTTCTAGAATTGAGATAGAGAAGTTCAACGGTAAAAAATTTGAGCTATGGAAGCTCAAGATGGAGGACCTTCTTGTAGACAAAGAACAATGGATCGTTGTGGATCCTGGTACACATCCTATTGGTACACCGTCTACTAGCACACAGGCTACTGGTACACAACCTACTAGTACACAAACTACTAGTACACCACCTGATGGTATGTCGAAGGAATATTGGGAGAAGTTGGATAGAAGAGAAAGGAGTACTATTCGACTCTACTTGGCAGATTCGGTGTTGTTGAATGTATCGGGAGAATATACACCAAAGGAACTATGGGATAAGTTGGGGAATTTGTATCAATCAAAGTCCCTGGTAAACAAGTTGTTTCTTCGAAATAAGTTGTATCATATTAGGATGGAAGATGGAGATTATGTGATAGAACATCTAAATTTGTTTAATACTCTAGTAAGTCAACTTGTCTCTGTTAATATTACGATTGGAGAAGAAGATAAGTTTATTGCTTTGTTATGTTCTTTTCCAGACTCTTGGGATAATCTGGTTGTAGAAATTGGTAGTACCACTCAATCTACATTGAAGTATGAGGATGTAGTTTCATCCTTGAAGAGATGAGGCGGAAAAGCATGGATAGTCATAGCACATATGCTTTATTTGTAATAGGTCGTACCCCAGACAGGAATCCTAGTAAGCCTTCGGGGGGGAGACCTAAATCTACAGGTATATCTAAGTCTCCAGGAAAATCTTTGAGGAAATGATGGAAGTGTGGTAAAACATGGCATTATAAGAAAGATTGCAAGTCTAAGAAGGTTGAAAAACCAAAGGGATCTGATAGTACCTCTTCCACAGAGGCGAAAACCTCCATGGAAGAAGGAAGTGATGTTTACCTAGCATATACAAGTACACATGCAGACCGTGATGTATGGTTGATCGAATCAGGTGCATCATACCATATGACTCCTCACAGGGAGTGGTTCTCTGAATATGAAAAATATGATGGTGGTGATGCATTCCTAGGAGATGACTCGACAGCCAAAATCTTGGGACATGGAAGGGTTAAGTTGCTGCTAAAATATGGAAGGATTATAACTCTCCATAGGGTTTTGCACATTCCAAAACTTGCCAGGAGCCTAATATCTATAAGAAAGTTGGATGATGCAGGAGTGAAAATTGTATTTGAAAACAACACTTGCAAGATGGTACGAGGATCAATGGTGTTGATGAGGGGAGTTCGGTGTGGAAATCTGTACAAGTTGTTGGGAAACAGTTGTACTAATGGGTCCAATAGTTCTGTTGTCCTTGAGCAGACAAATAAAGAAGACAAGAACAATACTGTCCCTGAAAAGAATACCATGTTTTCGCATCAAAGACTGGGGAATATTGGAGAAAAGGGCCTTCAAACACTACACGGTAAAGTCATGGTTTAAGGTATGTCTAACTGCACTCTGGATTTTGATTTCTGTGAACATTGCATATATGGTAAACAAAATCGAGTAAGATTCCCATCTGGTGCTACAAGAGAAAAGGGGATCTTAGAATTGATACACGGTGATGTGTTTGGACCTGTGCTTGTTTCATCACTAGGTAAATCTGTGTATTATGTTTCATTCATAGATGATTTTTCAAGGAACACATGGATTTATTTTCTTAGAAAGAAATTTGAGGTATTTGATAAATTTAAAGATTTTAAGGAACACATGTTAGCAGCTGACAGACTAAGAAACCAGGCTGACACCAACAGAAGAAAAGGGAAATCAGAAGCCTCGGTTTCTGGCTCCAACATCTCCGGCTCATCATTTCCCCACCCCCAAGTAAATGAGCTGACCCAGCTGGTGAACGTTCTGAAAGAAGAGATGGAGAGATTAAAAACGGAAAGAAAACAAATGAACAAAGGCCCTCAGAACACCGAGAACAGAGGAGGTTTCATAAGGCCAAACAATTTTGCCCCTCCAACCATGCACAAAGAGAAGGAAAGAGACAGAGATGACCAGAAAGTTCAGGCTCCCTTCCAGAACAATTTTGTAGCCGATGAAGAAGAAGGAGAAACAGACGAGCCTGAGTCTAAAATTCACAGTGTAGAGGTCACTCCCCCTTTCCCCCATCTGACCAAATCAGCCTATGAAGAGTCTCTCATGGATGGCCAGTTGAACAAATTGAGCAAGGGAGACAAAGCCAGCGGCGGTCGAGGCAGATATAACCTGAGATCAGACAAGAGGGCAACAGTACCTAATGTTCCTGAGTCATCCACTAGAGCAGAGAATCATGTTGACGAGGTAGCAGACCACCACAGAGGTAAGAAGGCCCATCCTCTCTCCCCTATCATTCAAAATCATGCTCCTGAGATTAGAGAAATTCCAAAGCTCACATCTTCCTTTAATTTTGAGCATGAAATTCAAAATATCAGAATCCCCGTGCCCCTCACTGAGTTAATCAAACATGGGGAATTCAAAAAATGCTTCTCTGACCTGTTGAAATCTGAAGCCTCTGGCCTTTCCACAGATTGCATAAACCTCCAAGATGAAAGGCCTGCAGTGGTCTTAGGTCCCATGGTAGAAGACAGAGATGATTCATCCCCTCCCTTCTACACCTCTCTGAACATACATGATAAAGTGTTGCGTAATTGCCTAATGGATTCAGGGGCCTCCCACAACCTCATGCCTAAAGCCGTCATGGAAGAACTAGGATTAGAAGTCACCAGAGCCTATCATGACCTCTATTCCTTTGACTCTAGGAGGGTGCAATGTTTGGGAGTTATTAAGGACCTGGTGGTTTCCCTATTTCAGCTACCCATGAAAAGTATGATCATGGATATAGTGGTAGTTGATGTTCCCCCCAAATTTGGCATGTTGTTCTCAAGATCTTGGATTAAGAGACTGGGAGGGACTTTACAGATGGATCTCACGTATGCCACTATCCCGGTCTTTGGGGGGGAACATAGGAGATTGTACAGAGAAGCCCATCTAGCCTACATAGTCAGTGATGAAGCAAACCCCACTAATCATCCCATCTATGCCTTGGACACTGACTTAGGATCTAGTTTATTACAGGTCACTGATGAGCCTGAGACCCCTTTGCAGATCAAAAAACAGCTCAGTCCTGATCAAGGGATGCCTCCTTCAACCACCTCTGTTTGGAAGATGTTCTTTGATGGAGCTTCTTCCAGTATAGGTGCAGGTGTCGGAGTGGTATTCAAGTCTCCTTCTCAGGAAATCATACCACTGTCATACAAGCTGGAATTTAAAGTCACCAACAACGTGGCAGAGTATGAAGATCTGGTTCTAGGATTAAGGGCTGCAAAAGAAATGGGAATCAGGGAGATGGCTGTGTTCATGGATGCAGAATTAATTGTCCAGCAGGTCAAAAATGTCTATCAGACCAGGCACCCTCGCCTCAAGAATTACAGGAATGAGGTATGGGATCTAATTGATAGTTTCTTCCTAGCTTTCAACATCTCTTTCATTCCAAGGGAAGAAAATTCTCCAGCCGACTTTCAAGCCTTCTTAGCTAGTTTGTTCGAAGCTCCTGCACTGCCCGATGACAGATCAGAGGTGTAAGTAAGGTACAGACCCTCTATACCAGACAATGTCAAACATTGGAGGGTATTTGAAGATGATCAGGAGATTGAGAAATTCCTCCAATCCATCGACGACTTCTCTGCATTACATATAGATGAGGACCCTGACGAGGAACCCGACCACCACCCTGGGGAGTTGTTGAATAAAGTTGTTGATCATCAGATTATTCAACTGCCGAGCAATCATATACCAAGAGGTCTGATCCCATTAGAAATATTGTTCGATGGGAATGATGTGGCGATAAAGGGTAGAATTTCAGGTGATGATGCTGATACGACTGAATGCAACATAGGCACATCAGAGGAGCCCAAGTTTGTCAAGCTGTCAAGGAATTTGACTGAGGAGAAGAGGGTCGGGTATACTAATTTGCTGAGGGAGTTTGTTGACGTGTTCACGTGGACCTACAGAGACCTCAAAACATACGACATGTCAATCATTGAGCACAAGATCCCACTGAAAGAGGAGGCTAGACCTTTCAAGCAGAAGCTGAGACAGATAAATCCTACATTGTTACCTATCATGGAGAGGGAGGTGAAAAAGTTACTGTATGCCAAAATCATCGTCCCCTTAAGATACTCTAGCTGGGTAGCCAATTTGGTCCCAGTAAGAAAGAAGAGCAGAGAAATCAGACTCTGTGTCGATTTCAGGAACCTGAACCGGAGCTCAAGGAAGGACAATTACCCCCTGCCGAACATGGAGCATATATTGCAGAGGGTCACTGGTGCATCTAGGATATCCATGATTGATGGATTTTCTGGCTATAATCAAATATCAGTCATGCCTGAAGACAGAGAAAAGACAACCTTCACCACTCCTTGGGGGACATTCATGTATCCCAAGATGCCCTTCGGATTGATGAATGCAGGGGCAACGTTTCAGCGAGCCATGGACATAGCCTTCATCGGGGAAAAAGATAAGTTCGTGGTGATTTACCTAGATGACATAACAGTCTTCTCCAAGACTGATATAGAGCACCACTGCCATTTGAAGAGGGTTTTCCTGAAGTGTCGCAGGTTTGGCCTTTCCCTAAATCCCAAGAAATCATTGTTTTCTATGCAAGAAGGGAAACTGTTAGGCCATATAGTCTCAGCAGAGGGAGTAAGAATTGATCCTGATAGGGTGGAAGCAATTCAGGCCCTGCCACTTCCCAGATCTAAAAAAGAGGTCCATGCATTTTTGGGAAGGATTAATTTCCTGAGGAGGTTTGTCGCTAATTTTGCTGAATTGGTAAAACATATCACAGCCATGCTCAGGAAGGGCCATGAGATAAAATGGACTGTTGAACCTAGGGAGTCTTTTGACCAAATAAAGAAAGCATTGACTGAGGCTCCTGTGCTGATCAGTCCAGATTATTCTAAAGATTTTATGATATTTTCTTTTGCTTCCTTTGACACAGTAGCAGCGGTTCTGTTGCAGAAAAATGATCAAGGGAAAGAGCAGCCCATTGCCTTCTTTAGCAAGGCGCTAAGAGATTCAGAGCTCCGATACGAGATCATGGAGAAACAGGATTATGCCTTGGTGAAATCTCTCAAAGCTTTCAGAGTCTATGTCTTACACTCAAAAGTCATTGCATATGTCCCTTCAACCTCTGTGAAGGACATTCTTACACAGCCTGACATAGACGGAAGAAGAAGCAAATGGATCACCAAGATCCTAGAATTTGACCTGGAGATTAATCCCACCAAGCTAATCAAGGGGCAGGGTTTGGTCAAACTCCTGGTTGAATCCAATTATAAAGCCTTGGAAATCGATCTGATCGATGAGCAAGCTGAATCATCCAACAGGGGTTCCCACAGCACTGTGCCACTATCAGCATGCCCCTGGTACAAAGATGTCTTGTACTTCCTGCAGGATTTGAGACCCCCTGATGGGATGGGAAAAAGCAAGGCAAGAGCTTTGAAGCTCAAAGCTACAGGTATTGTCTTATTGGCCGAGATTTGTATTGGAAAGACCCCCAGGGGATATTACTACTGTGTCTGGACCCGCAGCAGGCCCAAAAGGTTATGAATGATTTCCATAGTGGTCTCTATGGAGGCCATTATTTTTGGAAGACCACTGCTCACAAGATCCTTTGGGTTGGGTACTACTGGCCCACCTTATTTCCTGATGTCTGCAGGGAAATTAGAGCTTGCATCAAATGCCAGAAATTCTCAGGGAAGCAGCAGCTCAAATCCCTGCCATTGAAGCCTGTGGTGGTCTCAACGCCCTTTCAGTAGTGGGGATTGGACTTTATCGAGGAAATTCATCCTCCCTCAAGTGGCCAGCACCGATGGATTTTGACAGCAACCGACTACTTCACTAAATGGATAGAAGCTGTCCCTACCAGAAGCACTTCTCACAAAGCAATCATCAGCTTCCTGGAGGACATCATAGCTAGGTTTGGCTGCCCTAGCAAAATTGTCACTGACAATGCTTCCCCATTTCGGTCTGAGCCTCTGATCAAATTTTGCGAACAGTTTGGGATTTCACTGATTCACTCCACTCCCTACTACCCTCAGGGAAACGGACTGGCAGAGTCCTCTAATAAAAGTCTAATCAAGCTTATCAAAAAGATGTTAGAGGATAATAAAAGGGCCTGGGACTCAAAGCTCAAATTTGCACTTTGGGCCAATCGAGTGACAACGAAGAGGTCCCTGGGTCTCTCACCCTTCCAGCTTGTTTATGGGATTGAGGCTGTCTTCCCCACTCATCTTTCCATGCCTGTGGAAAATCTCCTCCAAAACTATGAGAGGGAGCCTAACCTTGTTCTCAGAAGAATTCATCAGATGGTGGAGGTGCAACAGATCAGAGAACAGGTCCTGGACAGAGCTTACAATCGTCAGCAGAAGATCAAGCAGGCTTTTGACAGGAAAAGCAAAAAGAAAGAGTTCGAGCAGGGTGATCTGGTGCTAAAATGGGATGCACCCCGTCAGGAAAAGGGCAAACATAGTAAATTTGATGCCCTTTGGTTCGGGCCTTTCAAGATCCTTGAAGCGTTTTCCAACAATACCTACAGGTTGCAGGATCTGGAAGGAAATGAAGTTTCTAGTGGCCCAGTCAATGGGCGTTTCTTAAAGAAATGTTTTATGTGAGCCGCACTCGGCTCATTTTGCTTTGTTTGCTAAATATTGTTCTTTGTTTTCGTTTTTTGTTTTTCGGACTAACAAATGACTCCATAGCCCAACATCAAAGGCACTAAGTCTGCAAAAGAGTTCTTAGAGCATCACAGGGATGACTCTATCCCCCATGGAGCCAAATGTTAGCGATACTTCTTGTATAGGGGGGTAGAATGCATAAAAAGGGTTAAAAAAACCCATTTGTCCTAAGTTTTGGGAGATTATGCGCCCATGGTAAGCAGCGAGCGAGTCCGAGCGGTCCAGATTCGCGCGCCCGGATCAACGGCGCGCGTTGGATTTCGGACCCCCCTTGCCTTCCGATCCTTAAGTAGGGGGGGGGTCCGGAATTGGGGGCGCACCTCTCCGATGGCCCAGATGAGCGCGCCCGGATCA
>ML780633.1:784461-807070 GCA_009831015.1 Picea engelmannii
TTAAGCGGAGGGGGGGGGTCCGGAATCCCATGTGCAGCTTCCCGACGGCTACGATTGAGGCGCCCAGATCAACGGTGCTTATACAGCCCCGCCCTTCTCAACTGCCCTGTGATTAGCCAGTGTGGGCCCTATCCCCGTCATTTCATCCTCCCTTCCGCCTTTCCCCTGCTATCATGTGTCATCCATTCATCTCTCCTCTTTGGTCCGCGTGGTCCTCCCTTCTTCTCATCATCCACTCACCGCTTGCCACGTGTCCCGTTCCTCTCCACGCCAGTCTCTCACCTGAAGTCGAGTTCTTTCCTTTCGTCATCCTCCTCTCGTCGCGTTACTCCTTTCACACCCTTATAACCCGACCCGAACATTCCTGTCATGCACCTCATCCTCCACGCTAGCCCCCATTCCTATCCCTCAAGCTATTCAGTTATTCCAGGTGGCAGCGCGAGAAGTCGTCAAGATCCCGAGGTGCTGAGTTGGCTGGGTCGTTCTCCATCCCAAGAAGCAGTTATTGAAGTGGTTGGTGGTGGTTAGACATCGTCTTCGCCATAATGGGGACGTCCTACAATGAATTAAAGGCACGTCGATTCGCTGATGTAACTGTCAGAAGATCTATCGCGTCTGCCACAAGTTGCATGATTAGTCAAAGACTGCGGCTGCAGAGTGTCAGAATCCATGCAGACGCAAAGCTTTCAATGCAGTTTCTTGATTCCGCTGCTGTTGTTGTTTTGAGTATATGTAGGCATTTTTGCCATTTTGGTATCTATCGATGGTAGAGATAAGCTCCCAACTGTAAATTTTTAGCGACATTCTAGTCTCCTGGTTATGCCTCTGTGTTTGAGACTTCTTGGTTTATGACAAACAGTTCTTCTTTTTACATCTCTGTTTCATCTCATGCCGGAGTGTTCACAGTTGAATGATTCGTGTGGATTGTTGCATTTGTGTTATGATAAAGGATTTGTCATGACATTTATGCACTCTCTGGTTTCCTGTGTTTGAATGTAAAAGGGTTTTGCATTTGAATACATTCTTCTCTAGTCTGTGATAGACCTGATGTTTATTATAGATCTTTGCACCCTTCTGGCATAAGTCTTCCACCTACTCACCCTTTTACTGCGACTCACTATTTGGAGTTTATCAAGACCTCACTCGTTCATGCATGCCTGGTCTGGTTTCTGAGTTGATACAATGTTGTTTTGAGCTTTCCTCCATTTGATCACCCTTTAAACAAATCATGACATTAAACTGATGGGCATCGGGCTCTGCTCCTGCTAGCAATCCAGGAGTGACTTCCGATAGCCAACAGGTAGAAAATCAGGCAGAGAAGAAAATAAAGGTATTGAGAACAGATAATGGTGGAGAATTCTACATAAATGAATTCGAATAATTCTATAAGAAGTGTCGTATAGAAAGGAAGAAGACTACTCCATACACTCCTAAACAAAATGGAGTTATAGAAAGGATGAACATGACACTGAGGCAAAAATCAAGGAGCATGCTCAGTAGTGTCGGGTTAGGAAAAGAATTATGGGCAGAGGGAGTGGGTACAGCATGTTACCTGGTCAATTGATCACCTTCATCAACGTTGGATGATAAAACTCCACACGAGGTATGGTATGGAAAGAAACCCTCTCTTCAACATCTTAGAGTGTTTGGTTGTGATGCTTATGTACATGTTCCAAAGGAAAATAGGAGTAAGTTGGATAGAAAGGATGAAAAGTGTATCTTTATTGGTTATATAGATGGTGTGAAAGGTTATAATCTTTGGAACCCATAAACCAAGAAGACTATTTAGAGTCGAGATGTTGTTTTTAGAGAGGTAAAAGATGTGTCCAAATAGGAATTCCTACCAATGCAAGACGAACCTGAGAAAATAGAGCTTGAGTTGGATGATGCAAAATCGGAATGATCTGAAGAAGAGGAAGCAGAAGAAGAAGAATAAGAAGAACCTCATACCCCAGTATTGAGGAGATCAGTGAGAGATAAAAGGCAACCAAAAAGGTATAGTCCACCTGATTTTCGTTCTAATTTTTCTTTATCTATTACTGATGATGATCCCAGAACTGTCAGGGAAGCAGTGAATTTAGAGGATAGTAAACTCTAGAAGAAGGCCATGGTTGAAGAAAAGGATGCCTTGGGTAAGAATGAGGCATGGGATATAGTTGATTTTCCAACTGGAATAAAATCTGTTGGTAGCAAATGGTTGTTTAAGAACAAGTTTAATGCACAACGTAAAGTGGAGCAATACAAAGCTAGATTAGTAGCAAAAGGTTATTCCCAGGTAGAGGGAATTGACTTTGGTGAGATTTTTTCTCCTGTTGCTAAGTTAAATTCTATTAGATTTCTTTTATCTATTGTTGTGGCTTTTAATCTTGAAGTGGAACAGATGGATGTGAAGACAACATTCCTGCATGGGGATCTGGAAGAAGAAATCTACATGAAGCAGCCAGAAGGCTTTGTAGTGAAGGGAAAGAAAGAGCTGGTCTGTAAGCTAAATAAGTCACTATATGGTCTAAAGAAATCACCTAGGATGTGGTACCAAAAGTTTGACACATACATCCTTGGATTGGGATTTGTAAGAAGCAGGGTTGATCACTATGTATATTCCAAGCAGGTTGGTAATCACTTCATTTATGTAGTGTTTTATGTTGATGACAGCTTGTTGGTAGGAAATAACATGGCTGTTATCAAGGAGGTGAAATCGCAATTATCCTCCAAATTTGACATGAAGGATCTCGGTGCTGCTAACTTCATTCTAGGAATGGAGATTAAAAGAGATCGTGCAAACAAGAAACTCTGGTTGAATAAGAGAAATTATGCTGTGACGATATTGTAGAGGTTTAATATGCATGGAAGTAAACCGGTCAAGGTTCCTATTCCTATAGGTGTAAAGTTATCTGCAGATCAGTGTCCCAAGACACAGGAAGAAGAAGAGGACATGTCCCATGTTCTGTATTCCAGTGCAGTTGGTAGTTTGATGTATGAAATGGTCTGTACTAGACCGGAAATTTCACATGCAGTGGGAGTTTTGAGCAGGTATATGTCAAAACCAGGGAAGGAGCATTGGACAACAGTAAAGAGGGTCTTCAGGTGTCTATGTAGAACTACCAGTTATGGATTGTGCTACCAAGGAAGACCAGGATTGGACAGAGTGGTGAACATACATGGATTTGTTGATGCAGACTGGGCTAGACATTTGGATCACAGAAGATATACAAGTGGGTATGTGTTTAAACTATTTGGAGGAGCAATCAGTTGGATGAGCAAAAGACAGGTTGTAGTGGCACTCTCAACTACAGAAGCTGAATACATGGAAGCCACTCATGCAAGCAAGGAAGAAGTATGGTTACAAATATTGTGTTCAAGTATTAGGTTGGTACAACAAGTAGTGAGATTAGATTGTGGCAGTCAGAGTGCAATATTCCTGGCAAAGAACCCATCTTATCATTTGAAGATAAAGCATATTGATGTTCGGTATCACTTTGTGAGAGACATGGTTGAGGAAAAGAAGGTGTTGTTGGAAAAGGTTGACACTTTGAAGAATGTCGAAGATTCATTGAAAAAGTTTGTGAGCATAGAAATGTTCACCTGGTGTAGAGTAACAATGGGCATTACTTCCCTGGATTGTTGACTATATAATCCCCTGGACCCCTGGATGCAAAGAAAACAACAAGTGGGAGAATGTTGGGCATGTGTTATATTCTTTGCATGTGTGTGTGTGGGTGCATCAAATATGACAACTGTGTCTGACGATCCCTCTAGTAGTTCTTTGTGTGTCATGTGCATTGGGTGTTTTCCTAGGGTGGTCCCAGGGGGGCCATGTATTCCCCCCCCTAGTTACACGCAGCGTTTGGGGCAGTGCCCCGAAATTGTTTTTTGGGCAGTTTTTGCTATTTTTAGCGGATTTTACTATTTTTAGTGGTTTACTAAATTAATCCTGGATTAAGGGATTAGGGTTTTGGTATCTACGGAATACCTAAAAACATTGTATATATTGTATGTTGAATGGTAAAATTCCGGATGATGAATATAAGAAAGGTTTTCCTGGTTGAGGGTTTCTGGTATAAATCTCTGTGTACTATGTGAATGAACCAATGAATAATTTATGTTTTTCTTAAGAATCTATATGAATTGATTTACTTCACAGGTTTAAAACTTACAATGCCAAATACAACATCAAATGCCAATTTGACTTGGCCCAATCGATCCTTTGTTGTACAATAGTCTTAAGGGTTTTATTCACAGCTTCCACCTGACCATTCACTTGTGGGTAGTAAGGTGATGAATGTTATTTCCTCAACCCAAGATTTGATGTTAACTCTGACATCATTTTGTTATGAAAGTGTCTGCCATGGTCAGTGACAATCTCTCTGTTGGCCCTTGACCAAGTTTTGATGGATATGGTCAAGTTTGACCTATTTTGGGACTTCGACAACCTGTCGAAGGAGGAGCGCAAGATGAAGCGGAGATCACAGGATCTCAGCCCATTTTTGGGTCCTTTTTGGCGTTTTGGGATTATGTAATGGGCATGGGATGTCGGCCCATGGGTTTACCCATGTTTAGGGCTATTTTGTAATATATATATAGATGTCTAGGAAATATAGAGATAAGGGATCTATGTGATGTAAGGCTGATAAGCTAAGTGCTAAGTGCAAGTATGGTTTGTAGATGCTCTGTGCATACTGTGAGAGACTTGCAGAGCTACGTGGAAGGTATTGTAACAGGCAGTGAAGTGCTTTGTGTTGTAATGCAAGGAGGGAGGATCTAAAGAGGTGCGCAGATCTCTCGTCCTAGGAGAAGTAGGGTTTTGAGGCTCTGTGCTCGTAACCGATTGACTGAAGAAAATAAAGAATAGGAGTTGATGGATGTAGCCCCATGGTGGGGTTGAACCACGTAAACACTGTGTTGTTCCTCTTTGTTCTTGTCTTGATGTATTTATAACTTCTCTTGCTAAGTGATTTGATAGGGATAGATAAATTTGCTTATGTTTTGTGCTAATGATGTGTAAGAATGTTAGATCTGACCTATATGAAAGTGCTTAGTGCTTGATCTACAAGATATAACCTGCATGTTTATGATAAAGTGCTTAAATACATCAGATCTAAGTGAATGATGCAATGCTTTGTTCTATCTGCGCAGTAGTTATTGGTTGAATATTGATGAATTGTTGATGCTAAGTGCTCTGTTAAGTATTCTAATCACAGATATGTGTCCTAGATAAGGTTGCAGACACTTGAGTCATGCAACCACCCCTGCCTCTACCTCACATGAGACTTCATCTACTTCACAGGTGTTTCTGAAAGGGCTGCTAGTTAGGGTTTTCTTGGTGCGATGTTGTAGCATTGAACCCTGGGTCTACGCCTGTGCCAACAAATGGTTCCGTTGCCGGGACCTGAAATTGTGATTGTTGGGAACTGAAGAAAAGTTATTTGCATAGATCTATTGCTGAAGTGCGTAGTATAAGACATGAAACTGTGATTATTGGGAACTAAGAAAGAAGAAGCTTTGTGCAAAGATTCGAACTGAGATTGTGAAATCTCTGCGCATAGATCCATTTCCCTAGTGTGCAATATTCTAATTGACCCGAGGATCTCTGTGCCAAGAAAAGAGGTTAGATCTGAATAAAAGAGGTAAGATATGTAAGCTTTGTTCTCTGATAAAGGTAAGAATAGTGAAAAGTTCTATATCTAGAAGCTTTGTGCTCTGAAAAAGTAAGATAATTGGAAATTTTTGTTTTTAAAGTATGGATCTAGGTGTGTTTGATAGATTATGTCCTAGATTGAAAACTAGGGCACTAATAGATGAAAGAAAGTTTGATATGAGTAGATATGATAAGAATAGTGAGAGATATGTTATACCTATGCATGGAAAGAATGTTTGGACTAACAAATGGATGCAAGATCCTAGAAAGAATTTTTTGCAGGTTAACTCCTATGAGCCTAGTACGCAGTACAGGAAAGGCTAGGGATCACTTAAACAAAAGAGAGGATTAACCCTCTGTTACAGTTGCAGGAGACTAGGACATCTTGCTAAGGAATGCCATGGGAAAATACCTAGTTGTCTTTGTTGTAAAGTTATGGACCATGAAATGTTGGATTTCCCTAGAATGATTGCTAAGATGGAAGGAATGAAACTGAATCAAGAAAACCCTAAGGCAGATCCAGAAATAGCAGAACCCCAAAAAGAATCAAAGAAAGTATTGCTAAAAATGAAAGAAACCCTGAATGACCACCGACATGTCAGATTGTCAAAGATCTTCAAGGAAAAAGAATGCATTGAAGCAAGAATAGGAGACCTTGACATTGACTGTGTTCTAGATAAGGAAACACAGGTGAATATCATGACAGAGAGAACTTGGTAAGCTATAGGAAATCCTGCCATTATCCATTAATTAGGAGGAATAGGGTTATTCAGAGGAAAGATGATAAACCTATGTGGGAAGCTCGCTCGGATACCTATGAATGTTAATGGAACTTCGACAAACAAATATTTTGAGATAATTAAATTTATTGAGGACATTGCCCCATTTACCATGTTACTAGGAAAACCTTCAATTGACAGAGATCAAGCCAGATGAAAGGAATAAGAATAAGGTTTGGAACAAAATAAACAAGAGTTAAAAGATTTCACGATTAGAAGGATCACACACTTGATTGAAGAACAGGAGAATAGATCGAATCTATTTAACACTAGAGACCTGGATGTCGAAGTTGCAAGAACACTAGAGGACCCATGGAAGATTGAAGTACCTACCCCAGACAAAGAAGAAGTATTATTTTGGAACCCTAGGGAATAATGTCAACAGCGTGAACTGACTATGTCAAAAGAAGACAAAAATCAGAATGGAAAAAGGAATACCGAGATGAAGCTCACTGGAAAGAAGGCTAGAAATTTAAGTAAGAAGAGAGACAAGATCGATAAGTTGCAGAATGCTCCAGAGGGAACCTCACAGAAGGAAAATTTGCAAAATTGGAGCTTCGTCAGGATATCAGAACAAAAGACACATGGCACTTCGCCATGGCGAAGCAATATAGCCGTTGGGGAAATTATAACCATTCGAGTGACGCTCTGAATGGGTAGAAAGGAATTTATGGTTCGCCACCAGACCATTGGAATGAACCATAATGGATCAAACAGAGTTAATGAAGGCCTCATACCCATTGAAAGTGACCCATTGTCAAGTGACCTATTTATCCTGTTGTTCCAAGCAAGGAGAACACTTTTTCCAACTGAGAATTTGAGCCCGCAGACTAAGTTGTTTTCACACAGTAATCATCATACTATGTCCATCTATTCTATTGCAGTGTATAAGTTACCCTCTGAACCGAGAATTTCCTTCCTGAGAATGTATGTCCAAGGAGCTCACCGTAGTCGAAGAATCAGTGACAGAAGTACTCCTCGACCTAAGCACTAAAAGAGTCATCTCAGAGAGAGGATTATCTGTAGGTATACAAGTTTCATCTACGAGAACAGTTCAAGCATCATCGTCGACTGCTCGCGGAGCAGGACCATCCTGACCATCTGATGAGAAGCGAAATAAGCACATGGATGACTTAGAGAATGATAAATTGATCTTGACCATCTTACCCACATATATACCACCTCTGAGCGGTGTTGTAAACCACGAAAATGTACCTAGAGATTTTGAATATGCCTTGGTCACTGTGTACCTCTCGAAGGGGATACGCGTAGTGAGAGAAGAACAAGATAATATCACAGAATTAAAGTTTAGCAACTTCAACCTCAGAGATCACAAAGTCTACAACCTATTAGCCCCACATAAGTATCTGACTAGAAAAAAAGGGAAAAACTCAAAGGTAATTCCCCAAGCATGGACCCATAACCTCGCGCAATCCACCCTACTCAACGTCATGAAAATTCCCCACTTTGGAAGACACCAAGAGATGAATGCATGTGTCAAGATGCTTCTATATTGTTACCATGGTAGATATTTTTGGATAAACCATTGTATCACAGTTGATCCGACCTTGATCAATCGGATCACGGGTATGAGTATGCAAGGACCTGACCCACATGATTTCTATCCTGGAAAATCCATGGACCGCGCTCTCGCACATAGGATCAAGGAAACTTATGGAGATGTCGAGAAGGGCATGCGAGGATACAAGGTAGCCTCTATTCAGAATGGCACAGTGAACCTCGCTTGCCAATTAATTGCAGGGAAGTTAGTATGAAATAAATGACCCACCCAAGTCATCGGTTTTGTAGTCGAACTCGCAGGGAAGTGCGCAGAAGGTCTTCATATGAACTGGGCGAAGTACCTGGTGAACCAATTAGAACTCAACTGCAGAGAAGCCCATGATCAAGGGTACAAATTTCATTTCAGCTAGTTATTGATCCTGATCGCTTTTATTGCATGGGAGATGCCAGAAGGTGTGACCTTCCCGGACATCGAGCCTTTCGAACCATTGGCCGTGAAGTTCAGTACATTGTGGTACTCAAGTGACATGAATAAGCAATGGAAGTCAAATGTCGTGTTCCATACATACTACAATCAGCTGAAGTTAGCCATCCAGTTCGATCCTTGCATGATGTCGAACACTTTACACCAATTCATGCCTCTAATGAAGTTCAACGTTGATCGACATTTCATTTATATCACAACGTGCACCAACGAGCACAAGAAACAAATTCAATCCTATTACAAGATGACAGAGGAGGACTTGGAAGAGATCACCAAGGACTGGTCGGCGGACCTCCTCATTCTAGCAGACCCTACAGAGATGTCTGAAATCGACAGCCTAGAAACTGTGCATGATACACATAGACCTAGAAAAACAAAGAAGACTGACGAAGTACAAGATTTGAGAAGTGCCTCAGTGAATACTGCTTCCATGTCACCACAGAAAGGAGGTGATGGTGAAGAGATAGATGGCACATAATCTTAACAGAGGAAAGGCAAAGTAACACCGCCCATAGATGAGGAGGACACCTCAAAGAAAAGTAAGGTTTCCCCCCTAAAACATTCCTCCCGGAAGAGATCAAAAGGCCCAATAACTAAGATGTAGACCTTCCTCACCTCTGATGATTTCAATTTCATCATAGAATCCCTGAATGATGCTTCGTTGGAGATAGCATAGAAGCAAGAAGCTAATCAAGAGGATATGTAAAATAGAATTCAGGGCACGCTCCAAGGGGTATAGCAGGCACTACATTCTAGCCGCAAAGTCTCCACTGCACCTCTATCATTGGGAACACCAGAACTGGGAGATGAACCAGCTCAACTCCACCTATTAGTTGATATAGTCGAATCTTGTCTTCAACGAGAATAAGAGGAAACAATGCAAGCCACCCAGGATTTGGTATAAGTACAGGGAGTACTTGTAGAACAACGTCGAGATGCTGAATAGGAAAAGAGTACTCTCCAAGCGAAGTTCGATGAAGAAAAGGCACAGATGTAGCAAGGCAAGGAACAATTTCTCACCGACCAACTTGAAGTGAAGGAAGCGGTCAATAGAGCACTGCGCTCTGTAACTGTCATAGAAATAAAAGCATAGGATCAAGTCATGAAGCAAGTAGCACAACTTGAAGACGTGATCTAGTAGCTACAACAATGCATAGTAGACTTGGAGCTACGCACTATACCTAAGACCCCACAAGAGGTAAAGGACCAAAGAGAAGTAACTGCCAGGAGCGCATTTGAAAGGATAAAGGCCCTTGTTGGCATGTTTACAAGAAGAGCGTGCTTGTCATTGATGGAAAGAACAGTAGCAATGATGACAAATAGGCAGGCAAGGAAGATCAACAGAAAAGACAGGCAAGGATGATCAACAAAAAGGCAGGTATGGAAGAAGAACAAATGCGCAGGGATAATGGCATGGAAATATCGAAAGAGTAAACTCCATTTCGAAGTTTCATCGATCGAGACCTAAAGGTGTCGAGAACTTTCACGTCAAGTATGTGAAATCATGAGAAGATATAGGTTGTCAGATATGGGGTAACTACGAAATATCCCATTCGTTGGATCGAGGATGAATCTGGTCCATCAGATCTAGGAGGTTAATGTGACAGACTACACCAGCAAGGCCAGGTGGCAGCCTATGATAGAAAGGACATGTGGCACAATCATACAAGGACAAGTGTCAAGTTGATTCGGCATCTTCGACCACTGGAAATATCAGATATGAGGGGAAAGTGGCAGTCACTCGGCTCATGACACGTCATTAAGTGATGCAAGAATGATGTCACTCGAGGAGTTTGACTTCGAGATTTTTAGCTTCACCACTCCCCCAAAATCTCGAAGGCCAAAGTCCCGGGGAGCAGGATAGTCATTGGATCAATGAGATATCTCGACCGTTGATATGAAGAGTCGATATGTGACAAGGGAAGGAGAGTGTCTGGGTGGAAGACACATGTCGAAAGGAGGCGAAGGCAGTAAATGGAGGAAGAAGTGGTAAGAGGTTTAGGAGGGGCCCATACAAAACTGCCTCATTCCACCCCCCCCCCTCTCGTTAAAGGCATAATAGCAAGGGGGGTCCAGAATCGAATCAAAAATGTAGATGTAAGAACCTCAATCTCATCCACTTAGACTTGCATGTCCAATTCCAGACCCCCCCCTCCTCCTTAAAGGCAGAATACCAAGGGGGGTTCGGAATCAAATCTTAACCGTCAGATCACCAAGAATTATGGATCGTTGATCAGGCATAAAGAATGCCTTTGAAGTGTCAAAATCACGACAATATATGGAATGTTGGGTCCATAAGATACATGGAGAAAGACCGTCATGTTGCTGACTGGAAATTCAAAGGAACGGGGTTCCCTAACCTCTCGAATTCGCGATATGCAAAATTGCGAAACAATCTTAGCCGTTAGATCGAGGTTTGATCTGGACCGTTGATCTGAGCTCCATCTCAGAGTCTCGCCTATCGTGACTTGGAGTGATGAGAATATCCATATAAGAAATAGCGAGATGCGAGATCACAAAAATATCAGGACCATCGGATCACCAAGAATGTGGACCGTTGATTTTATCTCCATCTCAAAGTCTCGCCTATCGCAACTTGGAGTGACGAGAATCTCCATCTAAGGAACAACGAGATGCGAGATCATGAAAATATTAGGACCGTCAGATCACCAAGAATGTGGACCGTTGATTTGAGCTCCATCTCTGAGTCTCACCTATCATGACTTGGAGTTACGAGAACCTCTATCTAAGGAACAACGAGATACAAATTCACGATGATATCTGAACCGTTGATTCATCGAGATCATGGACCGTCGATCAGGGTCGATGAAATTCATAAGTTCGCAGTGCATTTTAGCATAGCCTGTGGTCACATGGAGGAAGGAGCTAGTGCAGACAAGCTCCTTTTCAGAGTTTTGAGGATCAATACATGGAGTGTAACAAATATTTACCATGGGGATCCCAAAATGCCAAAGTGCGAAATAGCTAAATAACTACAATACCCTTCAGAGTCAATCCAACGGTGCAGGTGAATTTGAGCATAATCGAAGGGACAATATTTCTCCTCGCAATGTAACTACTTGAAACCATTGATGGTTTCTGCCAGAGAAGATGAAGAGTCTCAACTGCCAGAGAGGCTGAGGAATCTCAGCATAACACCCAATGATGCAGAATGCATGGGTAAAACCTCCAGGGAAGCTGAAGAGTTGTGATGATGATTAGAAAAATAACTCAAGGTGTGGAGGAGATAGGGGTGGTGTAAGCATGCAAAGTCATGGAGAATATTGCATGCACAAGGAGCACAGAGACTATAAGAATGAAGAACAAAGAAGAGAAGGGAGTTGTTGTTGTGGGTGATGCATGTGTGAAGAAAGAGGTAGAGTGCAGCAGCTGAAATGTACAAAAGACAAAAGGTGCATTGAATGGAAATGGCACATAGAGCACAAAAGGTAGAAGAACAGAAAGTGCAATGGATGCGTGTAGGAAGACAGTGAGGCAGACAGAGCAGCGAAATCTTGCAGAACAATGATGAGATTGGTAATCTATTGTTGAACATTATATCATCGTAATAAGTTTCAGTAACACATATCCATAAATCAGGGTGGTAGGGAGGAATGTTGTCCTCATAGGTTCAAGTGGGTGCTTGAACACAGGGAGTTGTAGCTTCCATCTGGTTGCAGCTAGAAAAACCAGGGTGGTAGGGTGGTGCAAGGGAGAACAATTTTTCTCTGTTTTACAGGTTGGTGCTTGTATGATTGGAAGTTGGTGCTTCCATCCAGTTGGTGCTGGAATAATTGGGGAGTTGGTGCTTCCCTCTAGTTGGTGCTAGAGAAACCAGGGAGTTGGTGCTTACTTCTAGTTGGTGCTAGAGAAACCATAGAGTTGGTTCTCTCAGCAAGTTGCAGCTTGCTAAACAAAGGTTGCAGCCTCATTATGATTTGGTGCTCATATGTATGATATTGTAAATAATGTAAAGATTACTTATCATATAAAGAAAAAGAGATTTTTACCCTTTATGGGTTTCCTCAAGAAATATTTGTCTCTATGTATCTCATGTGGGTGACTAATGCTGAATATGCTATTGCTTACTTCCCTGAACTATTGTGAGTGTCATTAAGTGTTTCTGCAAAAATTTTAAAATAAGTATAATTGTTTAAGCACGGTAACAACTCATTCACCCCCCCCTCTTAGTTTTCCAACAACCCTTTCCTTAGAATGTAAGCAATTCATTGATCGCAGTGCCTAGACATATGAGAAACTCACTGAGAACCTAGAGTTGCAGGCATTGGAGTCGCAACTCTAGGAAGAAAAGAAGCACATAGAAACACTACAGGCGTAGCTGAAAGCCCTGATATTTGTGGAGAGAATGAAGAGATCTCAAGAGCAGTGAACCTCCCAGCAACAGATCCACACTATCTAAAGCAAAGTTATGGATGTAACTCAGAGACTCCGACCTGTACAAGACAAGGATTACCAATTGTTCTTAGAGGTCAAGAGCCAAGGAGCAGAACTAGAGAAGGTTAGCTCCACAGCAAAACAACACCTGGAAGGACCTGTGAATGATGCAGTTATTCAAGATTTTGCTAAAGAAGAGCTTGTAGCACAACAGCAAGTCGAAGTAGTTCAAGCCAAGATCAAAGCGTTTGAAGCAGAACTTCCCACATCAAAGTGACTCGGGATGAATCACAGGTGAGTCTTGGGGGCCTGTTGGCCCTTAACCAAGTTTCGAGGGATCTGGTCAAGTTTGACCTATTTTGGGACTTCGATAGCCTGTCAAAGGAAGAGCGCAAGATGATGCGGAGATCATGGGATCTCGGCCCCTTTTTGGGTCCTTTTTGGGTTTTGGGGATTATGTAATGGGCATGGGATGTCGACCCATGGGTTTACCCATGTTTAGGCCTATTTTGTAATATATATATATAGATGTCTAGGCAATATAGAGATAAGGGATCTATGTGATGTAAGGCTGATAAGATAAGTGCTAAGTGAAATTATGGTTTGTAGATTCTCTGTGCATACTGTGAGAGACTTGCAGAGCTAGGTGCAAGGTATTGTAACAGGAAGTGAAGTGCTTTGTGCTATAATGCAAGGAGGGAGGATCTAGTGAGGTGCGTAGATCTCATATCCTAGGCGAAGTAGGGTTTTGAGGCTCTGTGCTTGTAACCAATTGACTAAAGACAATAAATAAGAAGAGTTGGTGGATGTAGCCCCAGGGTGGGGATGAACCACGTAAACACTGTGTTGTTCCACTTTGTGCTTGTCTTGATGTATTTATAAATTCTCTTGCTAAGTGCTTTGATAGGGATAGATAAATTTTCTTCTGCTTTGTGCTAATGATGTGTAAGAATGTTATATATGACCTATATGAAAGTTATTAGTGCTTGATCTGCTAGATATAACATGTATGTTTATGACAAAGTGCTTAAATACATCAGATCTAAGTGAATGATGCGATGCTTTGTTCTATCTGCGCAGTAGTTATTGGTTGAATATTGATGAGTTGTTGATGCTAAGTGCTCTGTTAAGTATTATAATCATAGATATGTGTCCCAGCTAAGGTTTCAGACACTTGAGTCCTACAACCACCCTTTCCTCTACCTCGGGTGAGACTTCATCTACTTCGCAGGTGTTGCCAAAAGGGTTGATAGTTAAGGTTTTGTTGGTTCATTGTTGTAGCATTGAACCCTAGGTCTGCCCTTGTGCCAACACTCTCTTGGGATGCCAAACCTTGCTATTATTTGGTTAAACAAAAAGAGAGTTGCGGTCTCTCCATCATATTTAAACTTTGGCATAGCTTCAACCCACTTCGTGAAGTAGTCTACTCCTACGATGATATAACGGTGCCCCCTTGTGGAATGGGGGTTGCATGTAGCATAATCAATCCCCCACTTGGTGAAGGGACCAACTGTGATGACGAGAAACATGGGAGCTGGGTGTGCCCTCATCTTCCAAGAGAATATCTAACATGGGTGGCACTTCTTGACCGATTCAACAAAATATTTGATTATGTTAGCCAAAAGTAACCGGATCGTAGAATATTTTGGGATGTTTCCAACCCAGAAAAATGACCACCACATGCTCCAATGTGGTAGTCGTTAAGCACGATTTTCTCTTCTTCATGGGTGATACATCGGCGAAGGATGCAATCTAAAACTCGATGATACAGAGTGTCCTTGAGTATGAGATAGTTTTTGGCCTGATGGGGCCTCCTGAACTTCATTCCCTGGGCTCACTCACTTCGTATAGTGGTGAATATTTGTAATGTATTTCGGCCATCAGATGCTCTTCTGACCTCACACATTAGGGGGAATCTGTTATAACCCTAAATTGCACCTGACATGCATACCTAGCATCAGGCCATCTAACTTGCTATATTTACAAAGCCATTATTATTCAATCTCTTCTAAAAACCATCATTTTGAAGGTGTACGCACCCTACCCCATACACATGCTTGCTGAGCCACTACAATCCATGTACACTCATAGAATATCATGAAATGTGGAAAATTGCATAGGATACTAGTTTCCGGGCAGTTACTTAATCGTTTGACTGCCCATAGCCAATCACCCCAACCATTACTATCCCTTTTGGCCTATAAAAGAAGGGTTTGGGGTCCCATTGCAAGGAGAATCACGAGAGCATAGAAAATCTGCCCATTTTATCAATCCCCCTTTGCCCCAATTGCAAAACCCCTTTCTATTTCCCTAAGAGAGAACAGAAGAGGAGGAGAAGATGTGGAAGCAGCTGGTGCATGGTGAAGAGGAGCCCAGGACCAAGTTCGAGGAGCAGTGTCGGTCTCATGTTGTAAGTGACTTTTGTGAGATTAATATGAAGAAGTATTTTTTCCGTCTTGCCAAATGACATCTTAAATCTCAATGATTTGTTTACATTTCTTGTTTATGATGTCTAACCCACTAACCCATATGTATAATGCATGCTTTTAGTTTCTTGTTTGTTTTTTGGTGAATGCAGGTCAGCCTTGGGAGGAGACTTGTAGTCAGGAAACAACCAAGTGCAAAGGGATCGACACCAGACGTGGAGTTTAAGGTATGCCTATCGGATCCCTACTCTTTTTCTTTTATGTATGATTGTGGGGTAATGTCAGGATAGTTGATGAAAAGTAGGAGACTTTAGACGGTTAGCTCTGCCTACATTTTATAACCCTGGTGTAGTCCGTAGAGGGGTAATCCCGCTATAGCACAAATATGTGCATCAATCAATCATAACACAACAAATCATAATCACCACCAATATCAATATGTGCTTCTAATAATATGCCAATACAAGTATGCTACATCATCCATAAACCATGTGTCAAAAATACTACTAACAAGTGCCTCCAACAATGTACCAAGTATGTACCAATCATGTATCAACTACTCATCAAATATGATTCATCAATATGTACCAACATCATCAACTATACACCTCATGTATGTGCCAACTCATCAACTACTTGTCTCAACCATGTACCCAACATGTACCTCAACCAAAATCCCTCATCAATTTCAGAATCAAAATATCATTTGTAACTCTATAATATACTTGTTGTATATGATCACATACCTGCAAACCTTCCTTAATTTTAACAAAAAGAGACTATCATTTTCATCAAACTTTACTTTAGTCTCACATGACTAGTTTTGGATTAGTTAACAACCCTAACTTGAAATAAGCATAACTATTTACCTATAATGAATAAAGATATGAAAATAGTACACAGTGTTCTTCTGTGTGTTTTATGCAATTCCTCCAGGTTTCACTACTTGGAACCTCTCAGAAAAGGTGTTATAGTAAAAATAGCATACCTTTTTGAATTCTGGCTTATTCTAGAGAGAGACCTTGTAGAGCATGCCCCGCATGGAATATTTGTTGTATGGATCTAAAAATTGTAAAAAGAATACTACGGACTCTAATCTAACCAAAACATGTGGTCTTACTGAATTTGGATCTTTTATGAAGAAGTTATGATGTTTTTACCTGAAACATTTGTTTTAGACTAGTTTTGGGACTAGCCCCAAACCGTATTTTCCACGGAGTGTAACTCCAAAATAAAACGACCCAAAAGCTGAAATATTTACCACAGATACTTGTGTATGTTTTCTCAATGGCCTAGCAATTGTACGGTCTGAATCATTATATAAAAAATGTTATTGCGAAAATGGTGAAAAGACCTGTAAAAAACATACCTTAGAAAGCATCATCAAAACAATTTATCCTCCCTTGAATTCCGGCCTTCTTTTCTTCACCTTCCCTCAGAAATTCGGCTTAGATATCCTTTGGTTACCTCATCCACTTATAGATATTAAATATTATCAAGTGTGTTTAAAATGAGAGAGCCTTTCCTCTTATTTATACTTTCATGTAGCCTCCTCAAGGGGTTACCTTTTAACCATCTTAACCCACTTTCCTTATTTTAGGGTTAACCCACTTCTAATTTATCCATTAAATTTATTATTTAAATAATTTATTTTGTATTCACTTTGAATTATAGTGCACTCATCACTTCACTTTATTATTTACCTCCTAAAAACTCTTAAACCACTATGACTACTTTGACCTTTTGGGGCTTCTAGATGACTCATGAGGGTTCTCCAACTTCACATGGCCATAACTCTCTAACTGTGAGGATTTATGTGACGTTACACATACCAATGGAAATGGAATGACATGTACTATCCATATATAATAGTCTTTCTTAAAAATATATCAAAACTCATACCATTATCCATCAAACAAACTTGGGTCCATTACCCAAACCTGGGTTCTCCAACTTCTCATGTCCATAACTCTCTAACCGTGAGGAGTTATGTGACATTCCACATACCACCAGAAATGGAATGACATGTAATATCCATATAGAATAGTATTACCTTAAAATATATTAAAACACATACCATTATAGATGAAATAATCTTGGGTCCATTACCCAAACCTTTGTGCTACCAGAATTCGCTACTGAAATTTTTCCAAGGGTTGAAATCAATATACAATATCACTTTCCAATGGTTGACATCAATGAAAACCAACAATCCATACCAAATCTCCATCAACCTAAGCCAATTGTCTGACAATCTCCCCCTTTGGCATTGATGGCAACATGTTGGCACAGGGGCAGACCCAGGGTTCAACTCTAACAACGCACCAACAAAACCTAACTACTGGCCCTTTTGGCAACACATGCAAAGCAAATGAAGTCTCACCTGAAGTAGCAATAGGGGGGTTGCAGGAAATAGGTGTCTATAACCAAAGGAAATGCAAATTGAATCTAGAACAACAACGCAGATAACCTAGCTATGCTTATCAATATTATGCTTACTTCACGGTGTTATATATTTGATCTACCAATCATGCAATAAAGGTATAACATATAGCAACTAACACAACATCAACCACAAAGAAAAACATCTTCATTCTTTTCTGCGAGGTGCTCCAAAGCACCCATCGGTGTCTTCTTCCGCTTGTTGAGTTGTCCATGATCCATCTTCTTTACTGATTTGTCTTCCTTGATCTCTCTTTCAACGACTCACTTTTCCTTACGTTGCTCCTTCTTTTCTGCTTCTTTGACCACTTAGAACCTTTCTTGGTTTGTTTTCCTTCTGCGCTCTTCGTACTTCGTATTTATTATTCCTTATTCTTTGCCTTATTCCTCAATTTGTAACCAAAGGCCAATGCAACACTTAGTCATGATAAAATTCATGCTTACACTCCTCATCAATGTTTCTATCTCTCCCCCTTTGACATCAATGGAAAAGGGCATCTCCCTCTGGGGCTGCTCCCCCTGACTAAACTCTCCTTGCGATTTCTCCCCCTATCTACATTCCTTTGATTTTTCTTTGTGTTTATAATCCTATGATTACTCTCTCTCCCTTCATATGACTAAAATCTCCCCCTTTGACAAAGGGTATCACTCATTCTTCCCTTGTGACCATCACTCCCCCTGGAACCATGCCTCTGGTAAATCTCTCCTTCTTTTTCATCAATGGAAAAGGTATCTTTCCATCTGGGGTTTCTCCCCCTAACTGAAATCTTCCTGAAATTGATCTTCCAACCTGAACTATCCTCTTTATGGTTCTTCTTCTTGTATATCTAAGACATATAGGATAAAAATTCAAAAGCATTCATTTTGGAGTAGAAATTACTCCGAGTCTCTCGCGAAGATACTTAAAGGCTTCCCATGGCAGTGGTTTTGTAAAGATGTCTACCACTTGTTCTTTTGTTCCCACATATTCAACTCTAATGTTCTTCTTTGCAACCTATTCCCGTAGAAAGTGATACTTGATTGGAATTTTCTTCATCTTGGAGTGCATCATCGGGTTCTTTGAGATATTGATGGTTCTTGTATTATCACAATAGATTGGAATGGGCTCATCATAATCAACCTGTATATCTGTCATAGTTTATTTCATCCATAGAACCTATGTACAACATGTTGATGCTGCAATATACTATGTCTCGACTGTAGATAAGGATACTAATGATTGTTTCTTTCTTAGCCATGATACTAAACACTCACCCAAGTAGAACATTGCTCCACTGGTGCTTTGTCGGTCATCAATGCAACCTACCCAATCGACATCTGTGCAGACAATAAGTGATAGATCCTTTCCTTTTGGATACCATAATCCAAATTCTTTTGTTCCTTTGAGATATCTAAAAATACTTTTCACTGTTAATACATGTGATTCCTTTGGTGCTACTTGAAATCGTTCCACCTGTCCAACTACCTGCATTACATCTGGTCTAGATATTTTCACATATAATAAGCGACCAATCATTGACCTGTATTGCCTCTCGTCTGTAGACTTTGAATCCTCATATTCTCTCAACTTGCAACTGGTTTTCATTGGAGTGGTAACTGGTTTGCAATCTTCCATTCTGAACCTCTTTAGCATTTCTCTGATATACTTAGTTTGAGAAATAAAAATTCCTTGTTTTCTTTGACATATTTGAAGACCCAAAAAGAAGTATAGTTCTCCAAGTAATGACATTTCAAATTCATTCTACATATCCTTTGCAAATTTATGGCTTAACCTGTCATTAGTACTTCCAAAACAATATCATCAACATAAATTTAAATTAATAAAATACTACCTTGAGTTACCTTGATGTAGAGGTTGTTGTCTACACTTCCTCTCCATAGTTCATAGGGAGTTTTGTAATTGTTGTTTCTGATCATTACTCTGTTTTGAATGTGAACTGTTGTATGCACTGCATGTGTCCAAAAAATATCTGTCAATTTGGAATCCATTAGCATTTTTTGAGCCATTTCCTATGTAATTTTCATCCATTATGATAATGTTCCTTTGTCTCTGAACCACTCTCTGAACAAATCTATGAATCCATGCTCTCGTCCACTGTCATATATTTGTCCAATCCTAGTAATTGTTCTTACGAATCCATCTATGTCCATACTGTCCAAGACTCTACTTGTGCAACTGTCCATAATGCTGACCCATTTATCACTATACTATCATGAACTCTTGATTAATCTATCAAACTGTACTTCTGCTAACTGACTGCTCTGAATCTGTCTTCTCAAACTCTGCAAGTTTCTCAAAGCATGGTTCTTTGGTCTATCATAGCTATCGCATAGACTCCCCTTGTCTAATATCCATATTACCTAGGATTCTCTAAGCCGGATGGCTTAGAAAAATTCATGTTCAGATGTGTATTCATCGTCATCTTCATTGGTAGATTCATCATCATATTCATTGGTAGATTCATTATCTCTCTGAGTTCTGACTTATTTCTTTCTATCTGTGGATTCATCTTTCACTACAATGCCTAAAAGTACAATATCTTGAACCTGTTCCTTATTTACCCATCCTTTATTTCTTTCAGTTATTTTCCAAACCTTTTTGTATCTGACATCTTTCTTTTTCTCTGTATAATTTTCTTCGTCTCGTTTTATTGCAAATCTTGCGATATCTGGTACTGGTCTTTGTTCACCTGTTCTTCCTGTTTTCTTATCCATACTTTCTTATATCTGATATAAGTGTTCTCTTTCATGGAAGTATCGATCATGCTTCTACAATCATTGGATATGTGTCCATAGTTATGACATTTGTAACACTCAAAGTTACATGTGGCCACATAGGTGTTGGCAAATATTGCACAAACAGCGAATGCGTGTTGGAAAAAGACAACGAATCAGCGAATGGTTTTCATTGATGGCAAAAGACAGAAAATTGGCGAATGATAGACGTCATTGATGGAAAGCCTGTATCAGACAGGAATCCCATTGCAACAAGCTTTCATGATTCAATAGTAGTCATTGGATCACCAAAAATGAATCTGGATCGTTGATCCAAGTCTGTATCGGAGTTTCGGGCTTCGCGATTTGGAAGTGACAAGAACTTTGAATATTAGAAATTCTGAAATCATGATATGTGATATGGCGATTTAATCATAGACGTTAAAGCAAGAATGAGATCTAGACCGTTGATTTTCTTCATCGGAGAATCGGGGATCGGGACTTTGAAATGTCCAATTCACTTGACATCGAAAACCTCGATTTCGCAATATGCGATATCGCGATTCAATCTCATCCATTGAATCGAGAATGAGATCTGGACCATTGATCACACCCTGTGTCGGAGTTTCGGGGATCGCAAATTCAAAAGGCAAAGAACACAATGCAACAAAAACCCTGATTTTGCGATACGCGATTTCACGATTTAAATCGCAGTCGTTAAAGCAAGAATGAGATCTCGATCGTTGATTTTCTTCATCGGAGAATCAGGGATCGGGACTTTGAAATGTCCAATTCACTTGACATCAAAAACCCCGATTTCGCGATATGAGAAATCGCGATGAAATATGAGACGTCAGATCAGGCTATGATCTAGACCGTTGAATCTAGCCCTTGTCGGAGTTTCGGGAATCGAGACTTTGCAATGTCAAAATCAATTGACAAACAGAATGTCAAAATCACAATGTGTAAAATCTCGATTGGATCTGAACCGTCATATCAAGAAATGATCTCGACCGTTGATCTAACCTCTTCACGGAGTTTCATGGATCGGGATTTGTAAATGACAAAAACTCTGAACGCCAAGAATGCCGAAATCGCGATGAGTGAAATCCCGACTTAATATGGACCGTTGATCTGACTTCTTCACAGAGTTTCGGGGATTGGGATTTGTAAGTGAAAAAAACTATGAACGTCAGGAATTCCGATTTTGCGATGAGTGAATTCCTGATTTAATCCGAATCGTCAGATCTGATTATGATCTGGATCGTTGATCTGTTTGCTTAATGAAATTTTTGTGAATCGGGATTTATAAGTGAAAATAACATTGAAAATAAGGATTACCGAAACCCGATTCAAAAAAAAAAGGAAAGAACAATAAGGGCCATCCAACGGTGCGGACAAAACTTGACTATGATCGGAGGGTTACTGTTCTTACTCACAGATTAACTCCTGAGTTTGGAATCAGTTAACAAAATGGATTCTTGTTTACATATCAGTTGGGATTTTTTAGTTGCAAGGACAGGTGTTCTTGTTTTTATTGAGGGAAGGCGAAGTGGAACTATCGAGAGAAATGTGCATAAAATAAAACTAGACATATTGTGTTGGGTTGGCTGTTCAATATGTGAAAAAGAATGAAACTGTAATGAAAATCAGAGGAGAAACTGTGCAGAAGGTGATTGAACATAATAGCAAAATGACAGAAAGAGAAAATGCAGAGCAGCATAACTGAACAAGTTGAAGCAGAGCAAAAGGAGAGCACAAGTTGATGAAGAGCATACCCGTTGAATAGACAGAGGAAGAAAAGAGCAGCAGAACAGTGAACAAAAGACTAGATTTAAAGAACAAAGAAAGACTGGTAAGAACTGATTTATCTGTAAAGTTTAATGTGTATTTAGCCATTAATATTCTAGGGAGGTTGGGAGGTGCTCGGGAGGACTGTTGTCCTGAGAAGTTCAAGTGGGTTCTTGAACACAGGAAGTTGTAGCTTCCATATGGTTGCAGCCAGAGAAACAAGGGTGGCAGGGTGGTTCTAGGGAGAACAGGTGTTCTCTGTTATGCAGGTTGGAGCTTGTGTAACTGGAAGTTGGTGCTTCCATCCAGTTGGTGCTGGAACATTCAAGAAGTTGGTGCTTCCATCCAGTTGGTGCTGGAACATTCAGGAAGTTGGTGCTTCCATCCAGTTGGTGCTGGAATACTCAGGGAGTTGGTGCTT